>PVJA010028002.1:0-28015 GCA_004027025.1 Myocastor coypus
GGGCGCAGGGGGCTTACCCGCGGTGGGCGCGCGGGCTCGGCTCTAGGCGGTGAGGTTTCTCAAATAAATTAATTTAAAAAATAAAATTGAAATGCATCTCAATGACATGATTGGATATCTGGTATTTCTTTCCATGTCATGTTATATAATGGAAATTTGAAAATTTACATTTTAAGGAGAAAGTGGTAAATCTGAACTGTAAAGTAGAGGGTGAACTGCACTGCATTTTGTTTACTTGTTCCAAGTGAAACAGGCAGATAACAGTATTTTTCAGTCAGGAAAAAGCACACGTTCATTTGCAGTACTACTTCATTATATGTTGGTCCTTCCTTACCTGATGATGATGATGACGGTGACGATGATGATGATGGTGATTGTATTGTAGGGAAGAGTCTACAGGCTTTTTAGGGATTCACTACTAGATCAGACTCATAGTGACCCATCTGTTTATAGCCTCCCATGAGCTGGGATTACAGGCACATACCACCATACCCAGTCTCAGTTGGCAGGTTCAGCACATCCTGGGAGCGGGGCCAGCCTCACTCTGTACGTCATTAGAACAATGGCCAGTGTCACACTGTTATTTTTCATTTCATTTGCAATATCTTACCTCTGCATACATAAATCCAGTCTCCCTGAAGACGTAGCTCAATTTTAAGCTCATTCCTAAAGCCTTTAAGGGTCTCTTAAATTTTATTAATGTTTTTTTTTCTTTCTAGTGAACCCCTAAAGCAATCCCTCCTTTGTCTTGTGTGCTTTTCGTCGAGTAACAATTCACAAAGATTAAGTTCCCCATTTCATAGTGTACAATTCCATGGATTTTAGCGTATCTACAGAGTTGCTGCAACCATCAGCATATGTTTTAGAATACTGACATCATCTCAGAAAACACAGAACTCATTAGAAGCTGCCCTTCATTTACCTTCAGCACTCCTGGCAACCACTAATTGCTTTCTGTCTTCATAGATTTCGACGGTTCCCATGAATACAGTCATGGAATACAATATGTGTTTTTTTTGTATCTGGCTTTTTTTTTTTTTGGTGCAAGGTCTCACTACCCAGCTCAGACTCATAGTGATCCTCCTGTTTTCTGCCTCCCTTGTGCAGGGATTACAGAGGTGTGCCACCACACCTGGACGGCATCACTGGCTCAACATGCCAGGGGCAGTGCCAATGTGGCATGCAGTGCCAGAGATGAAACCCTGGCCCCTGTGCTTAGCTAAACAAGCGCTTAGTCCACTGAGATATCTCAGTGGCCCTTGGCTTTTTTCATTTAAGAAACTGATTTTAAGGTTCTTTTGTGACTTATGATGTAGTAGGGCTTCTGTGCATTTTTATGGCCGTTGTATTTTATGGCCAAATAATCTTCCATTTTATGGACATATCATGTTTTATTTATGCATTCATCAGATAATACATATGTGGGTTTTCCCAAGTTTTTGCCTGTTGTGAATAATGCTGCTATGAACAATGATGTGCAAGCTGTTGTATGCTCCTATGTTTTATTTGTTCCTCTTGAAATAAAACATACATAAGAGTAAAGTTGCTTGGTCATATGGTAAACTTTGCAGCAACTGTCAGACGACTTTCCAAAGTAGCTGCACCATTTTACATTCCAATAAGTGATATATGAGGGTTCCAACTTCTGTACATCTCTTTAACATTTTGTTCTTCACAATACCATTGCTATGGTTATTGTCTTCTTAATTGATTATCCCATGTATGTAAGCCTTGCTTCAAAATTAGAGTGTGACATACGTAGGATAATGATCCAGTTGATTGGTCTTTATGTTTCTCAGTTGCCTACTTCATATCAGGAACTAGTTATGTGTTAAGACTGTGACCGTGGAAAAGCTCCATCAAGCAGAGGAGGTACATATAATCACTTCAGTCCATTTTTGAGTGCTATGTGCTTTAATGATGGCCTTTTCAAGATACAAGACTGGCTTCCCAGAATTTGTATTGTGTCCCTCCTACAATGCCATACTTACAAACACCACTTAAGCCTACTATTTAACAAATTCTATTTTAAAGAGAGAACAGATCTCTGTGTGTGTCCTCTTTGGTCCAAATGCAGAAGCTCTGATTTTTTTGTTGAGCTTTTTTGTTTCAGTACCACTTAGCAAATAGACTTAAGGAAATAAATGCCAACAAATTTCCAGCAGTAACTTTGGATGTACAATGTGAGTTATTTTGAAACGGTGAATCATCAGGGATACTAATGTGTTGATTTCTAAGTATGAAAGCTGCTTGAGACTCTGGGCTAAGGAGAAAAGAAGCATCTTTTAAAACTTTAATTTTGTTAGACTCAAAAATAAACTGTCCATATGTTTCTTTTTATCTGGAACTAGCTTTGTATTATGTTTGTCTTTCTACAACTCTCAGTCAGTGGTAATGAGAAATACAGACATTTAGAATCCCTAACTAATATGGAGAATAAAAGAAATTCCACTACCAACTATAGAAATGAAAGCTTTATTTTACTGTATAAAGATATAATTATGTAACAATATGATCATTATAGTCTACCTTTTTAAATGATTTAACTGTAGCATTAAATTGTTTTCAGTTGAGTTCTTAATCACCTAATATGAAATGTCAATTTTATACATTCTAAAGCAGGAACATACTCAAATTTCTTGTATTTAGGAAAAATTCGCATTGATCACCTAATGTATTAAAAAGTAGGGAATGACACTTTTACTCCAGTTTATAAATCACATCAATTTTAACAATGGCTTAAAAATTCTTCTGTGATTTGTTTAAACTCTGGAAAGAAGCTTGTTTATGTTAAAGAAAAATGAAGAAACTTAGAATCAATTGTGCATTCACGTTAGATATAGATGAGTGAAATTCTAACGACTTCTGTGAACACTGGAGAATAATATACTCCCACGGATTTGATTTTTAACAAGCACTTACGCAAAACTTGCTATTTACCAGGTGCTGGATTTTTTTTTTTTTTCGCAAAAACTGACAGCTATAATCTTCATCCCAATTCAGAGGTATATGTATACTTACTGTCTCCGTTTTACATATGAAAACCTGAGTATTGTCATAACTTGCCTTAGGTTGGGAAACTAGGCAGTTAATACAATCCCAAGCTATTTGGGCCATAGTGACAAAGGAGGCTATCACTGAGTTGGGTTTGTGTAGTGATTCTTAAAAAAAAAACCAAAAAACAAAAAACAAAAAACTTTATTTATGTTATGGCCAGCTCAGCCTGACCTGGGGGTGCGTTGGCACAGCATGTGGTACTGGGGATCAAACCACAGCCCCTGTGGTTGCCTAAGTGTGCCAAAGCAGGCACTTTAGATTGCTGAGCTATCTTGCTGGCCCCGACGTAGTGATTCTTTAAGGCTGACATTATTGCAGATTTCAGATTAAATATGGCAGTGGTTCTTTATGGATCCTAGGAGAATAATGAATCTAAATGTAGGTAACAAGCCATAGTATCCATTGTAACCTATATGTTCTATGGCCTATGTAATGGATTATTTATACCATACATTGCACATCATAGGTCACATACTTATAGTTTAATATTATGCATATTTAAAGCTGTAGATATTATATGCATACACTTATTTGCATATATTACACACACATAAATGCTCAGTTATTGATACCCTTTCTTTCGGGCCTCCATGGCTTGAGTAATAATGTTGTCCTGCCACTCCTACTACTTCCTTCTCAAGTATTCTGGAACTGCAGTGCTATTAGTGTTCTTAGAATTTATCATCCTTTCTTCTTGGTAAAGAGGATATTGAAAGATCAGCTATATCCAGCTGTGTTCAGACACCAGGGATGGTTCCTTAAAGAGATATCCAGAGGCCTTTGGCATGTCCTGAGCTTTTCAGCCTGGTACTTGCTATTCTGCTTGGAGCAGCTTCCATAAGGACTTTCCTCGTGCCTTAGCAGTAAAGGCATTTCATGCTTGTAATTACATTATCTCTCTTCAAGAAGACAAACCTGTGCTCATCCACTTGGCTTGCTAAAGATGGAGCCCAACCTAGCATGTGCTGAATATGTGTGAGTGTATATTTTAATCCAGCAAAATAATGAATATTATTAATGTCTGGATTTCTTTGCCTACAGATTTGAAGCTAAGTAGGATATTACATGTGTACACCACAATCAAACCATAGAGTCACACAAGAAGTTAGCTCTAAAACTAATAATCTCCATATAGGCTCTGAGATATTTAAAGAAAAAAAAAGATTAAATTCATACTAAAACTTGTCAGGAGTATAATTATATAGCTATATAGACTTCATGTAATAATGGGAATAATGATTCGAATTCTGACATTCATTCCAGAAAGTGTTTTTAAACAGTCTATCTATCATAGCTGCAAGAAACAAGATGCTTAGGAATGGGTTTTTTAGAAGAAATAAAAATATCTGAATTCTGAGAACTGTGAAATACTGAAGAAAGAAATGGAAGAAGACACAACAAATGAGAGATATTCTATATTCATGAATTGGAAGAATTTTCGAAGTTGTTAATCCTTTTTAGAAAAGCTTGTAATTAGTGTATAAAACTTATACTAAGGACTGAGCAGGTAGCTTGTTGGTCTAACCACCTGCCTGGCAAGAGCAAGGACTCTGGTTCAATCCCCAGTTCTGCATATGGTGCTGGCCCAGGAATGCTGGGTGCGCCTTTCTGGCCACCAAAAGCAGGCAAGGTGGTGCACACCTGTAATCCCAGGGCTAGAGAGGCCGAGACAGGAGAATCATTAGGAGTCCAATCTGCAAAGGGAAATAATAAATAAATGAATAAACACTTTAAGAAACAGTCTGTCATGTGCTCAGTGTATTACTTTGCCTTCTGAGTGTTATTTAAACATTTGGCCCAGTACCTAAGAAGAGTAACAAAATCACAAGGTCCAGGAAAGTCCTGAATGTAGGACTTACAAAGTACTTTTGAAAAACTAATAGGATCTACTACAGCTTTATCTGGTAATAAAAAGATACCTTTAAGGCTTGTCCCTTTTAGAGGAGGGAACAGCTAACATAAGAGAGGACAATTATTCCTGACTTTCCTTTGTTGTCTCTGGGAAGTAGAAGGATGACTGAAGAGGAGTTTTGTAAATCTAGGCATAGTGAGGGGACACGATGGCTGCCACCTTAGAGGATATCTAGAAAGAGCCAGAGTTTGGTTAACCGCTTGACTTTTGAGAGATTTTACCCTTTTCCTGATGTGGGAGCTATCATATGAGTTAGGCTTTCTCAGCATTTGGTAATTTTAAATGTTTACATTTTAGTATCCCATGTCCCCTCATTTCTATTGCAAGCAAGAAAAACAATAGTTAGGTTTTAGGCCTTTGCTCTAAAAATTAAGAGTTCCACCTCTCTGGTATGATACTACTCCTACAGGGTGATTCATAGGTTAAGCTATTAGAACAGAAAAGAGGAAATATTTTTACTTGGCCATGCCTTCCTTTTCAAAAACAAATATTACTCTTTTTTTTACAAAACCATATCACTGGCATAGTTTTTAGTTGTTTTTACAATTGGTTGCTCTGCAAGCATACAATCTTTTACTGTGAAATCATCCAGAGACAATTATTTTTGGAAGGAAAAAGATGAGGGAAACAGTTATGTAGTCAATTTTTGATTATCCGTGATTTTGCCACTGGAATTAATATCCTATTTTAGCACATAGCAACAGTTACCTTCTCTCTTTACTAACTCTTAGAACAAAATGTTTTATAAGGGAATGGAACTGAATTTTATTTCTCCTCCTGTGCCTCAGGGTTCTCTTGTATTTTCACTGCCTGTAGCACCTAATGTTTTCCTCATTTAACAGTTTGCTAGAGCTGGCTTGCCCGGGCTGGAAAACCCGTTGGATCAATCTGTTCTAAATTCCACTGGTCTGTTTCCTCATCTTGGTACCTTGAAATCTCATCTAATGGGAGTGTTTACACCATGGAAATTGACAATTGCTGCACGTTGGTGCTCCCCCCACCCCCAAAAACAGTTTTGAAAACTTTCTATTTGCACACTACTTTTCTGATAAGGATTTTCTAAAGTGTATGGTACATTGCACTTTTACAAATAGAGGGTATAGTGGGCTGCGCGTGGTGGTGCACGCCTATAATCTCAGCACTTGGGAGGCTGAGGCAGGAGGAGTAGTGGAAGTTTGAGACCAGCTTGGGCTACAAAAGTGAGCTCAAGGCTGGCCTGAACTGCATAGAGAGACCCTGTCTCAAAAAGACAAAAAAAATTAGAGGGTGTAGCAAAAAAGTGTCCTTTCTTGGACTTGTAATAATAATTCATATAACTGAACCTGTTTTTTGGTGTTAATTTCTTCACTTTTCCTTCATATGGGACTGTCTTTTGAAAGCCTTCACTCATTTCTTATTTGTTGACTCTTACTGTCAAATAGAAGTGAAAAGACTTAGGTTTGTCTAAAATATATGGCCTGATTCCATCCTTTTGTGGCAACTAGTTTGGTTGCCAGGGCCAGCTTTCCAGGTTTTACCTGTGCATTAATGTATGGCCCACTGATCAACAGAAAGAACAGCTAATGCTTGCCCACCACCTTCTTGGAATTCTTAATCCTTTTGAACCACACATCCTGCATGTTCATTTTGCTTAGGCTTTAAAACGTACTGTTGTCAATCCTGATGGTAATTCAAATGTCTTATTCGCCTCTGATTTTGGAAAGTTGAATTTTATACACATCTGTTGTATAGGTCAGTAGGATGTTTCTCTATTAATTACAGATGGGTGCTTGCTCAGATCTCTGTAAGTCTTAAATAAGTCGTGTAAAAAGGAGTTTTCTCATTCATTACATTATGATCTTTCTAAGCAAGGAGGCTAAGAAGGTAAAACATACTGTAGTGTTGCTTATTCATTTTAAGTTTGAGTATACAAGACTGATTTCAATCCTTCACTTGCAAGTAAGTACTTTTTTATTCTCTTACTAACATATACTATTAAAATAAGATTTGAAATAGTAGTTACACTTTATAAAGTTTGCTCAGTTTGTGTCACTAGGTTTTACTAAATTTCTAGAATACTGCAGTACTTACAGTTTGTTTTAGGACACTCCATCACCCCAGCGAGGTCACTGATACACAAGAAACCAAAATATTTCAATTCAAAAGATTTACCTTCCATAGCTACTCCACATAGCTATATCCATACAATGCCAGGTCTTATATAAGTTCCTTATTTTACTTGCATGTTATTTTAGGGGTCCATCTGTGTTGTGGCATGTAAAGAACAGTATTGACATGCTTTTAGGGAAGATTCATAGGCTATGTGAGGTTTGTGCAGAACAAATAGTGCGTACTCACTTATCTGTGAGTATACATCTATTTTATCCCATTTTTCCACTGGGAATGGAATGGCAAATACTGACGCTGGGGCATGTTGGCTGAACCTGTAGATCAGCCTGGATGTGCTGTGCTTGCAGAGGAGTAACCAGGACTGACTTGGTCAATATTGGATTTCTGCTCATTAGATAATATCTGACCTTGTATTTCTTCCTAGGAAAGTTAAGCCAAAGATATATGGATAGCAAAACGGTGATTTAGGATGAAGTAATTCCTTACTTTAGGACTGTCTTATGATTACATTTTACTGCCCAGATTCCCCCAAAACACAAAACTAACTCTCAGTACTCACTGCAAGCCAGAATCATCCAGGAAGCTTTTGCTATCTCTCTGTTCAGTGTGTGACACTAGACCAGCAGTATGGCATAACAATTCAGAATCTCAGGCACACGCCAGCTCCATTCAGAATCTGTACTTTTGAACATCTCAATCTACACATGTGCATATTGAAGTTTGAGCAATGCTGTACAACTCTGTATCATGGACAAGTCTACTCCTAGAAAGCCTGATTTATTTGGTCTGAGGAGAATCCTAGTCATTTAAAAACAAAGCTAGAGATCATTCTCTGAAAATCAGAAACACTTGTGCAAATGTAGTATTGTCTCCGTAGTGTGAGAACCTGAAGGGGAAAATAACATCCAAAGGATATAATAGAGTCTGGGAAAAGGGAATGGACTTATTTAAGAGGAAGGACTTAGGAGTTGAACAGAAGGACAGGAAAGGCAGTGGGAAAGAGATACATCCATATATATAAGCAGGATGGCTTGGACAACTGTACCATAGATTTCTGCAGGTCCAAGGGAAGGAGCAGTTAATGCTCCAATTTTTGTCTCCTTTGTTCAATTGTTTATCCTTTTCCTCTTAATTTCCTCTCTCTCTCTCTCTCTCTCTCTCTCTCTCTCTCTCTCTCTCTCTCTCTCTCTCTCTTTCTCTGTCTCCCTCTCTCTGTCTTTTATTTGGTATAGAGTCTCACTACACAGCTTGGATTTGTAGTGATAACCCTGCTCTCAGCTTCCCTGATGCTGGGATTACAGGCATGTGCCACCATGCCAGTATCTAGTAGCTGGCTCCACATGCCTGGGGGTGGGGCTGGTGTGGTTGGTGGTGCTGGAGATTGAATCTCAGTCCCTGCACTTGCCTTAGCAGGTGCTTAGTCCTCTGAGCTATCTTGCTGGCCCTCTTTTCTTAATTTCATATATATGCATATATATACATATGAAAACATATATATATATATATATATATATATATATATATATATATATATATATATATATATAAGCTTTTTCTTTCTTCCAATTTTGCATGCATATAGCTGGTAATATGAAAAACCATTTGGGAGATAACACTATACATTGCAACAAATACTTTGTAATTCATATTATTTTGATGAGCGAAATTCTGTATTACTTGAAATTTTTGTTTTATTATTATTTTATACTCTTTAAAAAATAAAAAGTGATAAAAAACAAAGGTCCCAATCAATGATAGAGTGTACAGTCAAGTTACTTAATATCTGGCTTGGTACTGGCTATTTATAGGCCCTTAATCACTGATAACTATTAAGCACATAGAAATCTCTCAGCATTTACTAAAATTGTCTCTTTTAGAATTCCCAGTCTGTATTTTCCAGCGTGCAGTAAGTAATGCTAATGATTTATGAATATTTCCCTAAAATTATCTTCTAGTTTTCATTTAACATTGCCCTTATCACAGATCAATGACTGAGGATAAATGAATAGTTTTTCTCATGTTTCTAAGCAAGATAAGACCTCCCCCAGCTCTAACCACACCCAAAGTTCCGTGTTGGGGATTATGTTATTTCTCACCATCATCTTCACTGTAACTTTGAAAAAAAACCCTTAATATTCCATTTCTGTTTTGACTTGCATAAAATGAATATATTAAGTATTTAAAAAACTGAATATATGATTGCATTGCTTTAGAAACATTTTATTTATTTATTTATTTATTTATTTTGTCTTTTTTGAGGCAGTGTCTCACTATGCAGCTCAGGCTAGCCTTGAGCTCACTTTTGTAGCCCAGGCTGGTCTCGAACTTGCACCGATCCTCCTGGCTCAGCCTCCCGAGTGCTGGGATTACAGGCGTAAGCCACCACGCCCGGCGAAACATTTTAAAATGAATGTGATTTGGGTTTATAATGTAACAAATAACTTCTTCATTTTACTTTACACGTCCTTTGCTACACATTCATGATAAACTATGCTTTTTAGGGGTCTTTACATAGAAGACTCTCAATTGGTTTGACTATAAACTCCAGTAGTCAAATTAAATTTAAGTGAAGTTTTTCACTTCAGTATACTAGTAGGGCAAGATTTTAATTCTCCAGTTCTTGATTTCACATTTTGGTAAACCCACAAGATAGTTTCATTAGTGGTCTTATTTTTGGTAAAGAGCTGTTCCATTTTTGGAAACTCTGCATGTAAATTGTACATGCTAAAACTTATACTGAAAAGCAGGAATTGTTAGGTATTCTTTGTAGATGTGTTAACCATATTGCCTAACACAGGGTTTCTTAGATTTAGTGCCATTGGAATTTTGAGATGAGTAAGTTTTTCTTTTAAAGGATGGTGTGTGTCTTATAAGATACGCAACAGTGTTCCCAGATTCTACCAGTAGGCTCCAGGAGTATGTGCCTAGTTATGACCATCAAAATTTTCTCAGATATAGGCAAATGTCTCCTAAGGGGATGAAATTTCTTCCCAGCTAAACAACCATTGATCTATAACAGGGATAGAAATAAAGAAAGAACCTGTTATGATTTCATAATCTAAACAACAAACTTTAGTCCTAACTGTTGTTCATTTTTAATTTGTGGCTGAGTGACTTGTTATCAGTGTGATATGTTGTTACATGGGATTTCTGTTTAAAGATGCTTCCAAATATTTAAAATAAAATTGATGTTTTACAAGTCACCTAAACATACATTCCTATTTCCTTTCCCCAGTTTAGTCAAGAAGACTGTTTAAGTTTTAAAGCTCCTTAAATCAAGTGAAAAATTGAGCCATTTATTAGCCAAGTTCAAATAAGGAAATGACTGTGGCTGTACTTACTGAAGTGGTTTGGGGAGGGCAAGAGGCTGTTTGAGTGTGATAAGTTAGAGATATGGGGCTGCACATGTTCACACTGGCTAGGGGAAGCACTGGGTTACAAGCCTGGCTGTAGGATGGAGGTATCAGGGAGCATGAGTAACCTCGTGCTCAAGCCCCAAACCCAGAGAGCCCAGCTCACTTGTGCAGCGTTCCTCAGGTAACTACCACGGTGGGCAGAGTTGAGTGCTTCTGGTGGAGGTCCACCTGTCCTTGTTTCCTTTGGTCTTCACAGATCACCTTCTCATGCTCACCAGTGGCCTGCTTTCTTCTCATCTGCAACACACTTGTCAGGCTCATTTGCTTTTCCCTTCCTGGTATTATCACTGCTTTTAAACAATTGATTTTTCTCAAACCTGAACTTGCAAGGAAAGTGCTTGCTTAATCTAGTCCACTTCACCAATGGCCTTCTTTTGACTGCTGCCTTACTTTCGATGTTAACCTTATTTCAACAAAAATGAAAACTAAACCAATGGTGTTTTTGAACAGGTATTTCTTCTTTTGCCAGAAGATCATTATCTCCAATTCCTGTCTTTGTTTCCCATTACCACTTGCCTCGATTTGTTTTCCTCACTGCTATTTATATATTCATGTTCTTCTTTTTTCTTGTGCTCCCTTCTATTATTTTCCATCCTTGGATGACATGGGCACATTTCTGTGAATTCTTTAAGTGTTTTCAAGATACTGGGAGAGTTTATATTGTTCACTTGACCCTGATCTGTTGGCTTTTATTTGATCCTCTATCTGCCTATGATTGTTAACTTAAAAATCTGTGTTCTTGATTTTTCTGTTATTTACAATGTATGTTTTTAGGCCCCACCCGAGTTGTTAAATATGACGCCTCATGTCTGCTGGCCTCCTGGGTTCCTATTATGGCCAGTGGATCTGGATGAAAGAAACCATCCCATGCCAGGCCTCAGGCATTGCATCACGTCTGGTTTCACCTCTTCTCTTCCCACAAGATGGGCTCACCTGCCCTCTAACCACCTACAAGCCTCTCCCTTTAACCCTGTGGTCTCCAGCACCCTTTGGACTTCAACTCATACTACCAAAATCCTTCCTTGGCTTGCTTGAGAGTATTTTTGTTAACTGTCTTTGACAACTTCCATCTTTTTCCCTTAAACAGTTCTTCCAAAATAAATCATAAATTGCCTCATTAGTAAAACATAAGCCATATTCTCTCTACTCTGGTATCCAAATCACTGGAAAAAGGCCTCTCTGATTCAATCCAGAGATTTAGCGGTGGAGCTTCCCACAACATAATGCAAGCATGGGCTGGTTTGGGCCCTTTTCTTTAGACTTATAGGTGAATACTCTGTACCTGCTCTGTTCATTTCCCTCTTAATTTCCAAGGAATCCTCTTTGCTTTCTTCTTATTCTCTCTGAGATCATGACTCCACACCTATTCCAGAAACATCACATCCCGCATTCTTGTTAAAGTCTGAGCCTTTGTTTGTTTGCCTGTATAAAGCAATGTTAACACTGATTTGCTTTGTGAAATATTCTATATATCAAGTTACTCTTTAAAATTGCCCTCTCTTAAGCAAGCATTTAAACTCAACCTACAAATATCATATTCTTTATAGATCTTATCAGTTTGGCATTAATGAGAAAGCAAAATGAAGATTCTCCTAAATCTTTAAATAACAAGTGGTCAGACTTTTAAATTTAACACTATCATGTAAATATTCCCCATGAGGTCTAATCAAAATTCTTCAAAATTGTCAATAGTGATTACCAACTTAAATCAAAAACTGAAAAGCATTTTGACAAAATCATATGTTTAACATGTCAGAGTGTCCCAAACAATTAAGAAAAAACCTCAAATAACAAATGCAATTTATATGTCCTTATATATTGGCACCACAGATATTATTATTCTTACTTTAAAAGAATTACTATCAAAGGTTCATTAATTTATTCATTAACTCCATGTATTTTATTAACATTAGGATCTGTATCAATGTCAGTGTCAATAATATTTACAGTAGTGCTTATACAAAATCTATCATTATTGGTACCATTGTCGACATCAGCATCAGCACTGGGATTAGGGTTAGTTTTATTCTTTGAATTAGCATATTTCTCAGACTTTCTAAGTTATTGATTGAAGTGAGAAAAATACAGGTTGTGAGTACAGAGTTATTGACAGGGAATATGTCTTCAGTGACATAAATTCAGTATTTCTAGTAAAAAACGTTCAACAAAGATACCGAAAACTGCAGTATACCCACCCTAAGCAATGGACATTTATTGAGCTATAATCATTTCTGCAGTAATGAGTTTTCACCTTTCTTTTTCTTTAATTTTTAAAAGACCCAGCTTTTATTTTGTTTTTACATATATTTGATAGTTGAAAATTTTTCATACTTTATTTTGATAACCCTCAAAAACAATGGCTTAGAAAACTCAGTAGTGGAACACATAAATCAAGTTTAGAAAAGCATATTAAATATTTTTACTAAGGAAAGAATAGCACAGATCTTCATCTTTCTGTATTCGGAACATTTGTTCTAAGTTAGCAGCTTAGAGTGCAATATATCTAGCCCTTTAAAAAAACATATATTCAAAATGAAAGACTCCTTGTATAACTCTTGAATATTTAAATTTCTTTTTTTCAAGGACAAACCTTTTTAATTATGTTATTTAAATACATATTATATTGAGTCTTCACCTTTCTAAACCTTGAACTTTCTTGCTGCGTGGGAATTATCGTCACCTATAACCAACCCTTTTCTGTTGTTTTCTTATGCAATTTTCATCAAATTCTTGCCTGGTCAGGCAAGCAAACATGCTTGGTTGTCAAGACTGAAAGATTTGCAGTGACATGGAACTTTCAGTGCTAAACCAGAAAGTTCCACAGGATGACTGGTTGCCTTCAATAGTATGGTCTTTGGAACTTTTTAATTATGATAGGCCCCAAGATCATTCTTCAGCTAGTCTAATCTTAGTTTTAAAATTTATTGTTAGCTAATACACCCAACATTAAAAATGCATTTATTAATTGGGTATGGTGTAATGTTTAGAGACATGTATACATTGCCTAATGTTTAAAATCAGGTCGAACATAATGCATTTTCTCAAACAGTAATCATTTCCATGGCTTTTCCAAATAGGCAGTACATACTTGGTATCTATAATCACCTACTATGAAATAATAGCACTCTGGAACTTCCTGTTCCTAGCAAGTTATAACTTTGTTCCCCTTTGATCACCCTTACTGCACCCCCTGCCACTTTACTCTCCTGTTCCTCTGGTAGCTATCATTTTACTCTGAATTTGTCTAACATTGACTTTGAGATCAATCAATAGCTGTCTTTCTGTACCTCTGTTATTGTACTCACAATGACCTCCAGGTCTATCCATGTTGCTGTAAGCAGTAGGGTTTCTTTCTCTCTATGGGCAAATAGCATCTCATTGGATATTCTGGATCAAATATTCTGGGGGTACTGTCTAGGAAGCGATATCTAAAAAAACTCCATGAGTGATTTTCATGTGTAAGCTGGGTCAAGCAACAGTTTTCTGCATATTGTACACAGTTTGAAATACATTCACCACTTTTTATTGTCCACCTTGACCTACCAGAATCCACCTGAACTTGAATTTGACAAGTACATAGTTGGGTCCTCTGATATGCAACATTCTTCTAAATATTTTTAGGGGAGATCACATGCACTGTTCTTGAATATAACCTGTTCTTTATGAGTGTTGAGGATCACTGTATTCTCGTGACTCTTTTGTGGAATTACTGATTTTTTTCTGAGGCTTAAATTGTCATAACGTCATTAATGGGAAGGGCCTTTAACCTGGTGCCTTTGTCCAGTTAGTGTCATCCTTTACCACATTTGCACTCCCTTCCTGCTACAGGAAATGGAGTCCACCAATCTGCAAATATTTTTTGTGTTCTGCTAATTTTTTATTCTTTTTTAAATTCTCTTTTAAAATGCATCATGTTTTTCACTTTCATTTATTTTTTATTACTTTTTTTGTCTTTCTGAGACAGGGTCTCGCTATGCAGTTCAGGCTGGCCTTGAGCTCACTTTTGTAGCCCAGGCTGGTCTTGAACTCGCACCAATCCTCCTGTCTCACCTTCCGGAGTGCTGAGATTACAGGCGTGCTATTACTTTTGATAAGAAATAACAATATGAGAGTTTTAAAACACGTTAGTACATTCACAATAATCGACATATTACATACTGTTTTCCTCATAATAGTTATGCAGGGCACAGGGTGTGGATATGATACATTGTCTAATCGATACTGGTAAGGAAAGAAAAAAAGAAAAAAATTCTTCTCTTTGAACTGAGAGGAAGTAGTTGTATATATACATAGTCCAATGTTCCATAATTACACTGGTGAAACTGGCAATGTTGGAGGAGCTTGATTTAAGCCTCTTACAGGTCATCATACTAATCTAGCTCTGAGTTTTATGCCTCATAATTAAGCTTTTCCACTGGGTGATTAAGAGCAAGTTAAAGTAAGACGTGTATAACAAAATATTCATCTTTTGTACCTTCCAAGGTCAAATCCTCTCAGGATTAACATTGGAACCATGTTCAGTGCTTTGTAGAACTGTTCTCAGTGTCAGCCTTTGGGACGAGTCACAGCCATTGCTTGACCAGTGTGCTTTCTGTGAAAGCCAGAGAGAATGTTTTCTTTTTTTTTTTTTCTCTAGGTGATTCTCTTTAGACACACTATACTTCATTTATCCCTTTTCTCTGAGGTCCCATAATCTCCTTGACCAGAAAATTTTGGGAAACTACTGAGTTATAGGATGCTACAGCACAGTTGCTCTTATGTCCTGTGTCTTCACTGACCGTGAAGGGCTAGGGCCAAAATGTTGGCTATCCTTGTAGCACTTCTTTTTCTCTAATTTTTTGGTCTTAAAACTTAAGTTGTTAATCCTCCCGAAGAGAAGTTACTGATACAATTACTCTATAACCTAGGTACATGAGCTTAACATCACTGTCTTTCTGAATATCAAACACCTTAGACTTAACATGGAGTTAATATTTTCCATCAATCATTTATATACTGTTAAATAGAATGTGACAAAAAGGTTACCCATTTTTTACATAGAAATTTAGAAATCTAACTAAATACAAAATTGTATCAGGTCAGTCCTTGTCTCTTATTCACTTTTATTCCCCCCTCCTTTTAGAAATGAACATTTACTTGGGAGAGTACACCAGTAATTCATATGACATTAGAAGCAGCACACATCTAAAAGACCAGAATGACAGGCATTCAAAGCGTGGCTTTAACATTATACATTGCTATCCCTAGTGTCAAAAACCTGTTGGAGATAGTGTGTTGTTTTTTGGGGGAAGGTGACGGAAGAGACAATGTGTGAAATATTTAAGTGGACAGTCCACTTTGCAGTCTTCCTCATTTGATCTTAGACTTAAATCTTAATTATAGTGTTCACTTTGCAAAGACATTAGGCAACCCTTTATTATTCAAAGGATTTCCCTCCTCTGGGATTCTCAGTTTTGCCAAGTCACTTTAGATCAGGACTAAAATTCCCTCGAGAGTTGCTAAATTTTTTTCCTGCACAAAGAAATGTGAAGTGTGATGTTTCTTTGTGGAACTCCCAGTACCGATTTTTTATAACTCCTTCATTTGTTGGCCTAATGATAGCTAAAGGGGAAAAATAGCTCGGATAAATACACGCCTTATTGATTTTGGAATGTTCTGGGAAATGCCTTTCAGATTGATGCCATTTACGTAGTATGGGATTTGGCTTCAGCCTCAGAGTGATTTTAGCCAAGAGGAAATGGAATATCTGATAAATATCGTGGAGCTTGCATATCTAGACACACACAAAAAATGGTCGTTAGTAATGTAGAGATGCGACAACCACTTTTGAATTTAGGTATATTCTAACAGACATGTAAATACCAGTGAAATTTGATTTCTGTAAATCCTACTTTGGTATCACTATTTTTTACTTTCTGGTACCGTTGTATTTTTTGTTGTTGCTTTTATTTATTTTTTTTGTTATCTTGTTTTGACTTGTATGAATAAAATCTTTAGGACTCTTCTGTGACTTAAGAAACAGTTTAATAAATCTGTGCACCACATTTCAGATGCAGAAATTCAGGTGGTATTTATTCTAGATATGTCCTAGGTAAGCATATCTTTTGTTCTAAAAAGGCAAAGCTGTATTCATTTTACTTTTACTTATACCATGGGGTTATTGTAAAAAATTATAACTATAGAAAAATTTTTAAAAAGTGAAAATAATACAAAACTTCTGAGTATATAATATTACCTACATGCTATGGATATTCTTTCCATATTTTGTCTGGACATCAGTGAAAATTAGACAGTAGCTTTTCAGATGAAAAGCCAACATTCATGAATATAACTTTATGAAATTTTTTCTGAACATGAAATAATTATTTACATAGTTATGAAATTAATATTTCGTTAACAGTAACTTTTATATCTATTTTTTATCTTTAGTTTTTGGGATTTTGAATGAAAAATTTTAAAAATGATTAGAATGCCTAACATTCTCTACCTTTAATAATTTAAAAAGCAAATTTTATTTATTTATGTGTTTATTTATTATGTATTTAGTACGGGGTCTACAGGGTCTCACTACACAGATCAGACTCAGTGATTCTCCTCCTGTTGAGCCTCCCAACTGCTGGGATCACAGGAGTGCGTCACCATGCCCAGTCTCTCTCTTTTTCTTTTTTCCCCCAGATCCAGGATCAAACTCAGGACCTTGCACTTGCCAGGAAGGCACTTGTGCCCTTGAGCTATCTCTCTGAGCCCTCCTTGCTCAGTCTAATTCGCCTTCTCAGTGCACCCCAGCATGGGACAAGACATGTGGGGGCAGGGATTGAACCCTGGGCCCTGTGCACTGCCTAACTAGTCATGTTAGTCCCCTGAGCTCTCTGGCCGACTCTAACAAGCGTTTTTTTTTTAAAGCTTCCTACTTCTATAGTTAAGGCAAGATGTCATTTAGCTTATCATGTAAACTGTCTAGCTGAAGACTGGCTTTATGGTACCAGGCTTTAATTAAGCTTAAATTTCCATTGTGATTATCATCTTTATCATCACTACTACTGTAAACATCTGAAACAACTACAATATTACCTTGACTTGCACTATCGTTACACCTTTGTATCTTTGTTATTTTTCAATACTTGGTTTGAGGAAGGCTAAGGAAGCCATACAGCATTCTTTTCCCTCCTTTCATTTCATTCTTTTCTGGTCTTTTCCTCATGATAAATCTGTTGGTCACTGGCCAGGCACTTTGCTTTCCTGTAAATTTCAGACTTTTCTCTTATACAAGCTTCATTTTTTATTTGCTTTATTCCTAATCTCTCATCTTAAATGTAGGGACAGAATACCAAGACACTTTTAAGTTTGTCATCTCATCTTCCAGGATCAAAAATAGTTGTTGCTGCAGTGTTTAGGGGGGAAAAGCTTAAAAGAAACTTGTATATAGAAATGACTAGTACAGCCTTTGCTCCTGTAATCATGCCAGCAGATATTTTTATCCTATTAGGAAGTAACTAAAAGGTTTATTCAACTCTAGCCGGTCAACCTCTGTAGTGTACATATGACAAATGCTTGTGACTATGAAAAAGTTCTGTTCTCCCCCTGGTGGTGAGAGGAAAAATTAGCGATGGTGCCCCTTAGGAGATGGTACTGATAAGATATGCAATAAATGCGACCTTAAATTTTTAGCCAATTTCTTGTGAAATTCATCTGCCTCTCTGAAATGTAACTTATTTTTATCTCCCATGTTGAAGTAGACTTGGCAAACTGGCACATGTTTCTTTGGAGACAAAAGGACAAACATCTATATCTTAAATCAAGACTGTCAGGATATTCAGTATATTCATTGTGGAACTATGTTTTAAGCCTGAGACCATAGAAATAGATGCTGCATTTATTTTATGGTTAGTCTGAATGGAGTAAAGGCAAGAATTCTAAAATAATGTATTCTCTATCTTCTCCAACTCAACGGACTTACCCTTCTATATTAAATAAAATTTAGATGATATTGACACATACAGAAACCATCTTTTTCATCCAATGATCATGAACTTTTTAAAGTACTGATGAGAGGCTAGGCTCCATAACACATATTCAAATACATGCTCATTTATCGAGTGCTTCCAATAGCTCAATGAGGCACAGCTGCACTGTTGACTTAACCACGTTTATGTTGCTATCCTGAAACTCTTGGGTAGTAACATGGCTTGGGCAGATTTCACTGTACATCTTTTTTATGCAGAGCCCCTCCTCTAAGCCAGTGGCTGGCAGCAGTGGTGACTTTCTTCCCAACGGTCATTGGGTGGTGTCTGCAGGAATTTTTGGAGGGCACATAGAAAACATGCAACTGGCATCTAGTGCGTGGGGAACAGGGATGCCGCTGTACAGTACTCAATGCACCACACAACTCCACAACAAGAAGTACTGGGTTCTAAGGATCAGTAATGCTGAGGCTAAAAAGCTTTGCTTCAAAGCAGTGCTCTTCTAAATACGTTCCATGAGCAGCAGATCCCATATTACTTATGAGCTTGGCAGAAATGTTGAATCATGGGCCATATCCTAGCCTTAATAAACACAAAATTCAGGAGTGGAACCCACGAATAAGTGTTTTTATAAGCTCTCCTTTTCCCCTCTCTTCAACTGAATGTCTTCTTGAGCACTTCATTGTCTGCTGTAAAGTTTTATGTGTGGTTGAGCTGGACACAATTATTTGATTTCCTCATCATTTTCCAGTCTTCCATTGTCAAACCAAAGTTTTTCTTCAGGCACTCAAATGGGGAAAGTCTGGCATATACTAGGAACAAGTATGACTCATGGGGAAATCAGTGCAATTACAAATCAGGGAACCACCCCTAGCTGCAGACCTAGGAACGCTCTTTTTCTCTTGTTTTCTCTATCTAAGGAGGGAAGCCTTGGAGATTTGTTCTAAGTTCAGAAATGTTAATATGTATACAGGTTTGGTTTGTACTTTGATTACCTAAAATTAAACTTAAAATTGAGTTCAGTAAAACCTCTTTTGGAGAGAATAAAACCATAGATCATTAAATTACAAATTGTCTTGAGTTTCTAATTTACTGACAGCTCCCATGTAAGTCATCCTGTCTATTTGTGCAGTTTTCTGATTAGAGATGTGTTCTGGGGAGCTAAATCTGTCTTGAAAAATTGCTCACGTGAAGCACATATTTTAGACAAAGGTATGTTGTTTACAATAAAAATGCCAGACAAAAAATATCTGTGATCAGGTAGTTTATACTGTAATGTCACTCTATTCTCTGGCACATTTCTTAAACAGCACTGCAGGAACATTTACAAAATGGAAAATTTGAAAAAAAAAATGACATGCCCTGACTGAGTCATTATATATTGATTAACTCATTTAACTTCAGAAGGTTAAACTTTTTGTAAAACATAAAGAGGTTTTATTTTTTTTAACTCATTTATTCTGTACTGTATTATAGTTAGGAAAAAAAGTATTCTTAGAGTATTCCACATACATTTAGCTGCATTCAAATAAGCCAGGGTTGCAGAAAAATTTCTTGCTTGTTTCTACTAAGATCTAGATTTATAGGTTTGCTCAGAAACCATATTTTGAAAAATCAGTCAATTTTAAGGAAAAGCATCAATAATTTCTTAATGTTAGAGAACTGAATTGATACATGTTAGTTATGACTTCATTATGTTGATGGTTGAATATTTATCAACATATATATTAAACTCACAACATAAATATACATAATATACATAATATACATAATATACATAAATATATATATATATACATGTATATGTAGACACAGACATATATAATATACATATATATATATATACATGTATATGTAGACACAGGCATATATAATATACATATATATATATATACATGTATATGTAGACACAGACATATATAATATACATATATATATACATGTATATGTAGACACAGACATATATAATATACATATATATATATATATATATATATATATATATATATTCAACAACAATTTAAACAACTCATTTACTAGACCAGTTGTATCACTGTATCACTTCTATATTTGGTGGTAGGTCTCTGCTCTGTGAAAAAGGTCAATCTATGTTGCAGGCTGAGAATTTGGCGGAAGTTGTATGACTAGTGAACTTAATCTAGAATGATCTTCCAACTAAGGCAGAAAATGGATGTGAGAATTCTCCTGGAATTGAAGTTCTTCCCTTTAAGTTAGTTTTCTTTTTCCTCAGAAATATTAGTATAAACATGTAAAGGCATAGGAAGTTCCAGTTTAAGAAATATAAGTTGTACATCCATCTCATGGCTGAGTACAGACAAGATGAAGGCAGGTACTTTTAGAGACTCACATTTTGGTGACCAGCCCAGTCTCTGGGCCCTGCAGACTACAGGAGAGGATTGGCTTCATGTGCATGCAAGGAGCTAGGAGGCATCACAAGCCTCCCTAGCTTCTGACCCCAGATGCTTCAGAAGATAACGCCTTTTGCTCAGTGTATCTGAGTTTCCACTGTGCATGCTGCTTTACAGACTCTTGTGTGATAATGAAGGTAGGTCTCCAGAGAGCCTTGAGGTATGTAAGAAGATTTGCCTGGCCACAACGACTCTAGCCATTCTTCTTCACCCTCAGTTCTCTATCCCATCTCACAAATTTCTGCTTCCCTCTAACTGATGGTAAAATTTAATATTGCCCCTGGAAGCCAGATAGCTAACTTCATTAAGTAATCATTGTCATAAGTACAGTATCAGTCTAATCAACTGGCCAGAGGGAGTCTCAGAACTTCCTTATCTTGAAATAGTTCATGAGAAAGCTGGAGGGTTCCTTTAGATTTAAGATTATGTTCTGGATGGTCCAAGCCACTAAACAACAGGAAAACGAGTGCAGTTCTGTTTTAACTTTTAAGAGCTGAAGAAATAAATATTGCCACTTGTTAAAGGAATTTACTTGATAAATCTGATGGCAAATATTTATATTTCTGGTATGATTCCATAGATTTCCATACTCTTGGAAATCTAATTAATTTGAAAATTCTTCCTTCTCATTCTTTGAATAGTTGTAGCAGACTGTAGTTTCTGAAGTACTTCTTTTCCTATCCTAAATTCTACAGTGACCAAGAGACAATGAGAGGTAATGCTAAGAACTCAAGGGAAAAGGGTAATGGTAGACTCAAAGTATTCCTAAGAGATCTTATCTGCTAATGTCATTGTTCCAGTACAAAAAATGCACCCTGGATAGGCAGAATCATAACAATGAAATGAAGTGTCCCTGTGAGGTTCTTCAAGTCTTATGTGTTCAGTGGCTGTACCCCCGGCAAAAAGGAATTTATCATGAGTATTGTGACAGAGAGGGGTCCTTGTTTCTCACATGCTTTTAGAAAGATAATCCATGGAGAACCAAGTTTATCACAAAGATAAGCAGATATCTTATTTTTCTAAAAAAGTATCACAGATATTATTTTAATTTTTTTCAAGAGAATAAAAATAGTTAAAAATTAGACTTTCATTAAACAAATTAATAGTAATTCCACAATGCTTGCTGTATGGCATAATGCTGTATTCGAATTAGTTGTTTAGATTACCAGATCTAAGCATGCAAAATTGGTAAAAAAAAAATTAAAAATTAAAAAGGAAAAAAGTTAAGCATTAACAGATTCTTTCAGTGGACCAGTAGAAGTCAGTAGTACAATTATCCAAGCCATCCTGTATATATATATATATATATATATATATATATATATATATATATATATATATAACTTTTGCTCATCCATCTTTCTTTAGTCCTTTTCTTCATCTCCTTCCCTTTAAAGAGACTCTTAAGAACGCAATTTCCTCTCAATTCCCAAGTAATTCACTCCAACTCATTTCTAGAGTTTAAAAAGCAGCAAGAGATTACTGATGTATAGTAAAGGTACAGTGACTCTGAATATTGTAAGACAGCCAAGTTTAGGAACATGCATCAATAATTTCTTAATGAGACCTAATCAAATTTAATCAATACTAATGATTTCATTATTTTATTTTATTTTGTTATTTTATTATTTTAATGGTAGCATATTTACTGTAAATATTTTAATTTTTAAATGATCAGAACTTTAAGTCATTTATCCATTCTAGTTTTGTAACATTCAATTTAACAGTTCCTACTTTTTGAGATTGGGATAGTCAACGTATTTTTAGCACTGATTTATAGAAGAGAAATTCAAAGATTTTTTGGTGATCATACCATCTAATAAGTGAGAAAGCCAGGGTAAAAATGGAAACAATTTATTTCTTTTCATCCTCATTTTCTGGAGTCTTAAGTCTAAAAGGCATGGTGCAACGTACTCTTAAGTTTTTCTGTAGTTGTTGTGTTAAAGGTCTCTGATATTTGTAATATATTTGTTCTTTGCCATCTGAAATGCAAATGGTCTCAATATAACTGAAGCTTTATGGAAAGCAAGGTGCACTGTTGTAGGCAGGACAAAGAATAGGAGAAAACATGGATTTGGGATCTACTGGGTGAATTGAACTTAAAAGGACGGTGTGTATGACACAGGCAGGTAGCAACATGAAGGCAGAAAGAAGGGAATGTGGTGGCAGTAAAATCTGCGATGTAACTGATTTTAATTAAGGACCAGCAACTATGTTACACCCACTCAGATGTATCATCATATTTATTGTTCCTGTAAGATTCAGGGTTGAGTATGCTTAGCTTCGATTTTTTAGGTAAAAAAAACATGCAATTGAAAGAGATAAACAGCTTTTCAAGGTCAGTAGCTAATTAGTGGTAGAGAAGAGATAATGAAGTCTGAAGCTCTGGCCCACCTGTGCCAGGAGCCCGTGTTATCATGTGTTAACCTCACATGCTTTTCATTACATCTTTCAGCTAATGCTTTTGCTGATTTTCTGCACCTTAATTTGAATCCTCATCTGAGCAACATCTTTAAACATGCACTATATCCCATCTTCTTGGAATTCCTATTCCCCGACAATGCCATTACTGGAAGTGCTTTTTATGTCATTTTAAGGGGATTTTATAAAAGAAGGGAGGTAGATGCATATATGTAGTCTGCTATGTTGGTTTGAAAACCATTCCTGCCTCATCTGAATTAACTAACTTGATAAAGGTAATAATAATAACAGCTCCAATATTAGCATTAACTATTTAAGTATGTATAACATTCTTTAATTTTTTTATATAATTAGTACAGGGTACAGGGTGTCACTACACAGAACGGACTCACTGTGATCCTCCTGTTTTCAATCTCTGAAGCACTGGGATTACAGGCACGCGCCACCATGCTCAGTCTTATTCACCTTCTTAGGGTGCCCCAGGGCTGAGGCTGGCATGGCAGGCCTGGGGACCAAAGTACTGGCCCCTGAGCTATTTAGCTGGCCCTCTTTAAATATTTTTATCATCTTTACTGCTGTATATTTAATCTAGAAAAGAGAGATTTCGGATGAGGAGGGACACCACAGTGATTTTCTCTATGTAACTTGTTACAATTTTACGTTATGAAATTATCACTTAGGTTATATTTTCTTGAAAGCTTAGCAGCAGAGGAGATTGACATTTAGTTGTCTGAACCCAACAATGTCTCAATACAGTTCTGAATGAGTAAGTATAAAAAGGTGAGATTTTAGAATAATTTCTGAGTGATATTAACCAACTTTTCATCTTAGCAAACATCAATGAGAGAGACTGCTAAAATTGTACATACACATATTTAAGTGGCTCGAGGCTCTAACAAGTGTCCAGAAGCTCATGGCCACCACTCTCAGCACATCTTATAATTGTACAGGCCAAAGGTAACTTGTATGAATCACCTGACACCTGACATGTCAATAAATCCAATATTAAAATATTTACACAACGTTTTTTCTACACTATATACATTTTTGGGAGGATTCCATATATCCAAATTACTTTTTCTGTTCATTCGCTGAACTTGCCTGGAAGGTGGGGAAAATATACAAATGGTGGGAGAACAGAGATAAGGTTATGAGTGAGATTTTCTTAGGAAAAGTCACTTTATGATGTTCAGCCTGAGAATTTAAGAAGACATTCTTTTCTATGAGACTCTTGTGGAGTTCAGCCCCTATTTCTTTCTCTCTGTGTGTCTCTGCATCTCTGCCTCTATCTGTTCCTCTGTCCTTCTGCCTCTGTCTCTGTTTCCCACCAGCTGGGAGAACCTCTCTCTTTTAAAGACGCATGGGATTTCACTGGTCCCACTAGGATAATCCAGGATAATTTCTCCTCTCCCCAGGGTGCATTTATTAATCTCATCTGTAAAGCCCTGTTCACCATGTATGGCCACACATTCACAGGTTCCAGGGTTTCTGGACATCCTTAGGGGTCACTGTTCTGCTTACCATGACACATCTGTTGGTCCATGTTTCTGGTATTGCTCTCTGCACTGTACCCCACTGTGTTTGTGAGAGTGTACACATAACCCTATCTTATTTTTCTCTCTCCTGTGTTTATATCCCCTTTTGGTTTTCACTTTTTGTGTCATTATCATGATTTGTCAGTTTTTATTTTCTTTTTCTTTTACTATGCTTTTCATTTTTCTTTCATTATTATCATCTTTTTATTCCTTTTAGCATCATTTTCTTTTATTTCAGATTAATTTGACAATTCAGGGCTGCTTTGAGCTTCCTTTGTTTTCCTGTTGTTTTCTCTTTATTTTGCTATTGCTTTCCTTTGAGGCCACTTGTGCTCTATTTATACCCAGCACTGACCCAATCTCTTTTTTCCATCCTTCTTCAATTTCCCCTTCTAGTGCTTGCTCTCACCCTGAGTTCTTATCTGCCCCTGAACACACTGTTTAACTTTTGTGGTTCCTTTGGCCTTGACTGTACAGTTAACATTTGGTAAACAGGGGAGGAGGGAGAGCTGACAGAGCAGAGAGAAGACATTGCTGCTAAGACTTACAGCCCACACGTGTACAGGTGTCCCTGAGGATGGTCCACATTGCAACAGAAGAGGCTAAGTCAGCTGGCGTTCCTGCTCAGATCTTGGAGGGAAAATCCTAAAAGGCAAATTACATGTGGTTATTGATTATACATATGTGAACACATGGCTCTGCTCACTATTGAAGTTTGGAACAGAACTGGGAAAGATCAACATCACCTAGGATGGATAAAATTCTTTCTGGTGTAAAATTTCCTGCACACTGACAAAAAGCCCTTTAAAATATAAGCATTATACGTTATTGTTTTCTCAGCTTCGTTGTTTATTTAGTATGACTCTAATACAGTGGGAACTGCATGAGAATTTTCATTTATGGACATTGTGGATAATTCTCTATGCATGGATTTTTCAAGCAAACTTTCTGAGGGTTTACAGGTTGGCTCACTTGTTTAAGTGCCTGTGCGGCAATCCAGTCAGGCACAGGGCATGGCAGTTCGATCCCCAAACCTGCCCTTAAGGCAGCCTGAGCCAGCCAAAAGGAACCTCCCAAAAAACTAATCAACCAACCAACCAAACAAACAAACAAAAACAATAAACTTTCTGGTAATTGGATGTCATTTTATGTGTATGACTCAAATTCTTAATCTTTTTAGACCAGAGACTTAAAGTGTTCAGAATAAGATGTAAAAAAATACATTTTCTCTCCAAAAACATACACAAGCATAAAGTCCTGCATTTGGCCTTCAGAGATTTGAATCACAAATTCATTCAATAAGTATTTATTTGGTATATGCAAAGTTAATAGAACAGAGATACCGATCTATTATCAGAGAACAGAGATGCATCATGTATGCATCTGTGAATAAGAGTTAAAAACTTTATTTTATGCAAATAAGTAAGTGTGTACCATGTCAAACGACGACAAGCTGACGGGGTAGAATGATGGATGGGAGCTAAGAGGCTGTCAGAGCAGCTTTCTCAGAGGGTGACATTTAGTAAGAGATATCAGTTAAGGAGGAGCCGATACTTAATGGATGAGTCAAGCATTGTTAACAGCTTGCTATCACTTAGGCCTTGTGTGGGAAGTTGATTTAGACAGACAGACAAAGCCCCTTTTGTCTGACAGTATGAAGAGCAGGTTTTAGTTTAGTTCCAATACACAGGAGGAGTTAGTGGAAATTATCATATTCCAGACAAGTCTTCTTTTTCAAATTTTTTGGTTTTCCAATTTTACTAAGCAAATATATGATTATCCATTGAAGTAGTAGCTCCAAATGTGGTACATATTAGATTGTCTACTGGGGAATTCAAAGAAGAATTGATCACAGATCTATTTGGAAAAGGAAACTATAAAAAGCTGGTAATGTAAATGTTGTAGCATCTAGCTGCATAGTATTACCCAACAGAATTTTTGAGAGGATGAAAACTTTTACAGTCTGCTCTGTCCATAATAATCTCCCTTAAATATTTTATTTTGTGGCTACCAAACCCATGGCAGAGATATCTAAAAGATTAAAGAGACTCACTCCAACTTTGGGAAGGATTGACCAAACAAGGCCTCTTAGTATCCAAAGTATAGGCCTGGGTTTATATCTCAGTGGAAGACATATCTTATGTGAGTTCTTGACATACGTGAGATCCTGGATTCTGTCATCAGCACTGACACCACCTTAAAAATAAAATCCAAATTTTGGGTCCAAATTACATGGCCAAGTAAGTTATAACCCCCCAGGATATGGTTCTGCATTTTATTTTTTTTTTTATTTTTTTTTATTTTTTTTTTTTTGTCTTTTTGAGACAGGGTCTTGCTGTGCAGTTGAGGCTGGTCCTGAGCTCACTTTTGTAGCCCAGGCTGGTCTCGAACTCGCACCAATCCTCCTGCCTCAGCCTCCCGAGTGCTGGGATTACAGGCGTGCGCCACCACGCCCAGCCTTGGTTCTGCATTTTAAAACCCCTATCTCTTAGAACTTGTCAAGGAGGATAATCGCGTTGTGGAACTCCTGCCATTTGCCTCAGTAAACCTAGCTATAGAGGCCTTTCCTCAGGCTTTAAGTTTGTAGTGTCAGGTAATCTCTAAAAGGCTAAGAGTTGGGTGATCTCCAATGAAAGTAACACGTTTTTTTTTTTTTTTCACACGAATATTAATCAGAAGGGTGGTTGTTGCTATTTCTGTATAATACTGATAAATTTGATCCTATTTGAATAAATGTTAAAAATACAGGAAAAAGTAATTTACTCATAACAATGATGTTCTTTTTTTCAGCACCCAACGTCTCATCAACTTATTTTAAACAAAATAAATCACAAATCAAATAGACCTCACTAATGCCACCTGCCTCCATGTTGCCTAGTTCACACTTGTACAGGGACAACCAAGCAAGAGAAGCTGGTTGAGCTTCGTCTGTGTTTCCCTTAATTTTCAACACCAAAGTGTGCCCTTTACAGTGTTACTTTCTTTTTCATTTGAGTAGATTTTCTTTTTTCTCTTTCTTTTCTTTCTTTCTTTCTTTCTTTCTTTCTTTCTTTCTTTCTTTCTTTCTTTCTTTCTTTCTTTCTTTCTTTCTCTTCCTTCCTTCCTTCCTTCCTTTCATTCTTTCTTTTTTTTTGTATTTCAGGGAAGGTTCTACAGGGTGTTCAGGATCGCAATA
>PVJA010028003.1:0-27970 GCA_004027025.1 Myocastor coypus
CCTCTTCCCCTTCTTCTTCCTCCTCCTCTTCTCTCTCTCTCTCTCTCTGTCTTTTTGAAACAGGGCCTTGCTATGCAGCTCCAACTGGCCTTGAGCTCACTTTGTAGCCCATGCTGGTCTTGAACTTGCAATATTCCCCTGCTTCAGGCTCCCAAGTGCTAGGATTGCAGGCATAACCACACCCAGCCTGTCAGTTTCTACCAAAAATCTCTGGTCAGGATTTTAATTAGGACTGTTTAGAATCTATAAAGCAACTTAGGGGAGAGCTAATGATATATAAGTTTAATGTTATCATGTGAACTACTGAACTATATCAGTCTCTGAATAAGAACTGAGGACAGAGTTGGAGTTGTGACCAGAAACACAGATAGGAGTCAATAGAGGGATTCTTAGATGCAGACACTGCCCAGAATAGAAAGCCTGCCCAAGTGTAACCCAAGATACCCTTTGGGGGATTAAGTGCAGGAAAATACCCAAGAAAACTGCTGACAGTCATCTAACTCTCCTAATCTCCATACTTCACTCAAAAAGAGTTTTCTAGCCCACAACCTGTGTATCTTGACTTGAGGAGTCACAGAACACATGAAACAACCAGGTGTTTGAGCATATAAAACTGTGTACAAAGTTTTATAAACATTAACTGAAGATCAGTAGCTGTGGGCTACTTGCAGCCTCACAGGTGAATCAAGAGCGGTGTTCTTCCTTGGCATCATATTCTTCTGACCTCCTTTCCACTCTGGCTATACCACGGTCTCCCACTGGCATATCCCCTTCCTAGCCTCTAAGTGTCAGTTTCCCAGAGTTCCACTGTGGTTAGCAGTGCTGGTTGCATACCAGGACCAGAAGGGGAGCTTGAAAAACAGCACTGTGACTGGGCCATGATCAATTGTGTGCCCGGGTATGTATGTTTTCCAGAACTCTAGCTGGGATGGAGAACTCTGTCCCTGGGCAACTACAACAAATAAGGGCTGGCAGTCCCCACAGATGTATCTCTAACACAGACCTTTATCTTGCACTCCATCACACAGGCACAGTGGCCAGAGGACATGGTGTGGCAGGGTTTAAGGGTACTTCTGTCCTAACACATCTCCCAAAGAAACCATACTCTCCCCATTTTGCCCAAGCAGTGGCCATATCTATTTGGCCAGGTGGACAACTCAGAACCTGTCCTGACTGCTCTTCATACTCCTAGGGCCATACTAGGAGGGCTTTTCTGGTTTAAACTTTACTGCTTTTGCTTAGCCATAGTGGCAGATTGTTCAGTAGCAAGTCTTCTCCATTCTCCAACCAGTAGTAAGAGTGATTTTTTTAATATATCA
Organism: Myocastor coypus; assembly: GCA_004027025.1. Classification (NCBI taxonomy): domain Eukaryota; kingdom Metazoa; phylum Chordata; class Mammalia; order Rodentia; family Myocastoridae; genus Myocastor; species Myocastor coypus. The sequence continues at coordinate 1,320 of PVJA010028003.1, forward strand.
GTTATTTAATTAGGTTCTTAGTAAGAAATTTAAAACACTAATCTATAAGGATAAACTCCATTTGTCAGAGCAAAAACAGATCGCAGGTAGCCCTGGAGCTAAGGAACAGCTTTGAGTTTTGCTAAAAATCTGTGAGTCTACCGCTTTCTGATCCACCTTGCAATGTTCTGAAATCTGGTATCTCTCTTTTTTTTTTTTTAAGAATTTTTGGGGCTCGGCGGGATGGCTCAGTGGTCTAAAGCGCCTGCTTGGGGTGCGCTGAGCCGGCTAACAGTTCTGAAAAAAAAAAAAATAAATAAAATTAAATAAAAAATAAATAGAGAGTACTTACTCTATCAGCTCTCTGGCCTTTGGAGATTGGGACTTATACCAGTAGTCACTGAGCTGTTAAGCCTCCCACCTTGGACTTAGAATTGCAACATCAGCTTCCTTGGACTAAGGCTTTTGAGCTTGGACTAAATCATGATACCAGCATCCTGGCCTCTATATTATAGATAGACCATTGTGGGACTGCTCAGTTTCCAATTTCTTTCTTTCTTTCTTTTTGTATTTTAGTACAGGGTCTACAGGGTCTCTCTATATAGATCAGACTCGTAGTGATCTGCCTGTGTTCAGCCTCCCAAGAGCTGGGATTATAGGCCTGCGCCTTGATGCCTAGTCTCAATTGCTGCCTCAGTGTACCCTGTGGGTGGGGCCAGCACAGCAGGCCAGAGATCAAGCCCTGGCCACTGCACTCTCCCTAAGCAGGCTCTTTAATCCACTGAGCTATTTGGCCGCTTTCAGTTTCCAATTTCCATGACTCAATGTCCCTAATAAATTTCTTCTCACATATCTCTCTGATAGCTACATATACCCTCTCACATATCTCTCTGATAGCTACATATACCCTGCCTAATAAATTTCTTCTCACATATCTCTCTGATAGCTACATATACCCTCTTTCTTCTCACATATCTCTCTGATAGCTACATATACCTTCTTCTCACATATCTCTCTGATAGCTACATATACCCTCTTCTGTCTTTCTAGAGAACTCTGTTATAGTTTTTCACTGGTATATGCATCTTATATATATTATGATAACAAAGACCTTTCCCTCACCAAGCTATAATCTAACACAGAGTCAAGGTGACAGTAAATGTTTGATAAATAAAACAGGGAATATATCTGTCTTACTTATGGCAACATTGCAGAGCCTAGCAGTATGTAGCATAATACATACCAGAGCTCTATCAGAGGGAGGAGCCAGTGTACATCATAACCTATCACTTCAGTTCATTACAGGTCTGAGAAGCAACTCCAGAAATGATGAACAGCTAGTCCAGTCTGCCTATCAAGACTCTGACTCCCAGACCAGACTGTCTTGTCAATATGTAAGTCCCCTACAGTGCTCTGAATGAGGGACACCAAAGCCTCCTTCCATATGTGGTTAAGGAGAGGCTCTTGTGCATCACTCCCATGTGTTAACTGTATGGTAGGAATTCCCACTGCACTGGGATGGAAGGAGGAGGAGTCCTGTGTGAGGCCACAGGTGCAGTACATACACACCCTTAGGCCATATCAGAGAGTCACAGCAAGAAGCAGAGAGCTGGTATTATGGAGGTCACCTTTGCTGACTATGATGTATTTACTTCAGAAACCAATAAGAAAATAACTGGGAACTCCCATAACTTTAGAAATTTAAAAACACTTCCAAATAATTCAGTGATCAAAGAAGAATTATAATGGAATGAGAAAACACATGGAATAAAATATGAAGGGTAGGGATGTAGCTCAGTGCCACAGTGCTTATGAGGCAAGTACAAGGTCCTGAGTTCAATTCCTAGTACCAAAAAAGGGGGGGAAGAAGAAGAAAGAAGAAAGAAGGAAGAAGGAAAGAGGAAGGAGGAAGAGAAGGAGGGAGGAGAAGAAGAAAGAAGAGGGAAGAAGGGAAGAAGAGGAAGAGGAAGAAGAGGAGAAGAACAGGAGGAAGAGAAGGAAGAAGGAAGAAAGAGGAAGAGGAAGAAGAAGGAGGAGGAGGGGGCTGGGGACATAGCTCCGTGGCACAAGTGCCTGCCTGGCAAGTATAAAGCCAGATGAAGGGGCTGGCAAGATGGCTCAGCGGTCTAAAGTGCCTGTTTAGGCAAGCTTAGGCAACCGCAAGGACCTCGGTTCGATCCTCAGTACCACATGCTGTGCCAGTCCCATCCCCAGGGCAGGCTGAGCCAGCCATTAAAAAAAAACAAAAAACAGATGAAAAGAAAAATCAGTTCTCACAGGAAAAGCTGAAGAAAACACTCAAGACTTATTCTGTGTCTGCTGGGCCCCTGTCATTGTTTCAAGTCCTGGAAGAACTCTATGAACAAAGCAAGGCCTGGGCCTTGCTAGAACTCAATCCCCTGTCAGCTGGCAGAGCTGAGCATAACAATTTGTGTGTGAGGCCTAGACATCATTATGAGCCTAGGGGTGCTTTGGAGGAATGGGCGAGGAGGAGAGATAGCTGTGGTAAGAAGGGGTTTGGAGTTCACTAGAACCTGTGGAGGGGACAGGAAGGATGGAGGAAGTAATGGAAAGGACTCTAGAAGTCTGGACTTTATCTAGTGAAAGTCATCTTTTCAGTGTACAAAATGAACAACAGGACCTATTTAATTAAAGAACAGAATGGGGTATGAATCATGTCCATCATGTCTTTTTTTAAAAAAACAATCCGTTAAGGGCACTGTCTCAACACTGTCCACCAAAACACACTGCAACACCAGGAAAGTGTTAAGACTTCCTTTTTTATGCTGCTGTCTGCTGAGAGCACAGAAACTGCAAGGGAAGGGTGATAGAGCCAGTGGGTGCTAGGACAGAAAATGATCTGCCTGAGATCCCCACTGGTAAAGAGAGGACCTCATGACTTTGCCAGGTGACCCCACCATAAGAGTTTTGGGGTCCACCGTCCACCTCTGTGGGTGGAATTCAAGCTGGGATCTCTCCAGCAAGATGGGGCTCATCTCCTAGGAAGACCTCTGGCCTAGACTCTAAGAGCAGACAGCTAGTCAGCTTAGCTCCACCAATCACTGGCTGTGGGCTATTTTAGTAAGGGAACAAAGTGAGATCTTGGACTGTAATGGAATAAGCAAGCAAACACCTGAGATCACATTAGATAAGAGTAAGTGGAATGCAGAAAGCAAATTTAGTCACAAGGAGTGACTGGGACCTTTCTGAGAGGATGAGCAGAAAGTCCTCTGAAAGCAATACTGAGGCTAACAGAGCCAGCAGGCAGTTTGTGGGCAGTCTAGGGACTGGGAAAGAGCCTGTGTAGAGTCACAGACAGCCCCAGTGTTGGGACCCTACGGAGCTCTAGTTCCATGGCCAGAAACAAGCTCAATAGCTTGGGTTAGATCAGCAGTTCTCAACGTGTGGGTCGCAACCCCGGTGGGGGTTGAATGACCAAAACAGGGGTCACCTAAAGCCATCGAAAATTATAACTGTAGCAGAATTAGTTTTGAAGTAGCCACCAAAATTATTTTTTGGTTTGGGGTCACCGCAACATGAGGAACTGTATTGCGGGGTCATGGCATTAGAAAGGTTGAGAACCACTGGGTTAGATTCTGGGTGTGATGGGAAGCTATGGAGTTTTAGTAAGAGCGCTAACTCAACCTCCCTAGTGCTCTCAACACAGGGAGGGGAACAAAGAGAACTGCTAGAAGGCTTGGAGTAAATCAAGTGAGAGAGGACAAATTTTTCAAGAAGAGTTTGGGACTTGGCACTGGTGAGCTTAAAAGAAAGAGAAAAACTCAATCATGACTGTTAGATACTCGGGCGGAATGGTTATAGCCAACGCTGACTGGGTCTTTTGTTGTTGCTCAGTAGACACACAGCAAAATGCATTTTCTCTGAATCCTCACAAGATTCCTTTCCATAGATCCATAAGCCAAGGCACAGAGCAGTCAAGTAAGGTGGCAGGGGCATGGGCCGCAACCGCCTGCTCCCCTGTTACTATACCCCTGCATTCGAGGACCTGACAGGAGGGTGGGACCCTTCAGTGAGGTGAAGAATAAGAGCTAGATGACAGTTCCAAACCCCTCCATGGAGCGCCTTCTTTGGGAGATGTCTATTCACTCAGCATCTACCCTGAGCTGCTAGGGCCAGGTGAAGACTGCTGGAGAGTGGGCTCCGCAGGGGCCCCTGCCCTAAGTGCCACCATGGGCTGAGGCAAGCAGGCAGACATGCTGCTGGAATGGGAGCATGCTAGAAGAGTCTTGGAAGGAAGCTGCTTCTGCCTCAAAATCCAAAGCTGATGGCACAGGAGGCAGAAAGCAGGGCCTCAGCTAGTCCACCAAGGTGACAGAAGTACCCTTATTCACCAGTCTCCACTCAACATTCTGTGAGGAAAGTTGCTCGTGGGCTTTGAACATCTATTTCTGCTCTGCAGTTTAGAGTAGAATCTCACTATTCTGGTCTTTTAAGAGTTTATCTCTCTTAAGAGAAAGGTCACTAAAATTTTCTAAAATAAATTTGGAGGAGAATAGTGGTGATCTCAATTTGGGGACACAGAGCATGCAGTCCCAACTGGATTGTCAGGAATGCATCCTAAGGACAAAACTCTACCAAATGACCCTTGCCAGAGGTGCCTGGAGAGCAGCCATCTGCTTCTCCTGACCCACAGCCGAGTCCCTGTGGGTGGGAGCAGCTGGGCTGGAGGCTGCGTGGGCACAAGGGGCGCTTCCCCTGGTTCAGGCACCAAGCATATCACAAAGAAAGATACGGGCACTTACCACAGCCTCCGATGTGGACAGGTGCTGCTGTGCCCCTGGTCTGGGAAGGAGCTTCCTGGGACTCAGCAGGTGCAGCTTCAACTTGCCAAAAAGGATCTTCAAAAACAGCAATGCATGCATATGAGAGAACTCCTGAGGAGAGGCAGCCAACGGCACCATTCTGCTTACGGCCACCACACAGAGGAAATGCGCCCCAGTAAATGTTATAAAACGCTCAAATTCTCATTTGGTACTTTTCTCAGACTTAAAGGCTTTCAATAATGAATCTCAATCCATTCAATGACTCTATTATGACAGAATGAGAAACAATTTACATATTTTAGACTATCAACACAAAATAATATTTGTACATTCAGAATAAATTTCTTTTAACTCTTAAATAAAATATATATTTAAAAACCAAAATTTAGCATTACCTCTCTAAGTTGATTATTACTCATTATAAGAAATCGTTCTCCCGCCACAAAATGGGCTTCTTTCTCTAATTCTTTGAGGCGTGCCTAAAAATATGACAAATACAATCGATCTCATTCACAGTTTTCACAATAAAATTACACGATTTCACATTTATCAATGTATTCTTTAATTTATGAGTTCCCAACAAAAGATCATAGTGGAATAAAAATAGTCCATATTTTACCAAAATGGCTATTAAAAATACACATTTTAACTCATAGGGGAATGGTCAGCTTTGTAGAATTACCCTCCCCCAAACCCAGGACAACAAACTGAAAGAAACAAAAATAATAATACACCAAAATTTGGGCAGGCAAACACTAGAAGTAGAAAGTATCTGGCCTCCCATGAAATAAGACAGAAGGAGAGGCGGAGGGAGTAGGCTATATTCAGAACATAGCAAGATACCCTAAAAGTCAGGACGAAAATAAATCAAAGACTAGAGCAGATCCTCTATAGAAAAGAAACTCCTCATAGCCAGTGACAGTAGACAAGCTATTTGGGTTTTTTGTTTTGTTTTCATTTTTGCTTTTCAAGACAGGGTCTTGCTATCTAGTTCACACTGGTCTTGAACTCATTGTGTAGCCTAAGCTGGCTTTGAACTAGCAGTGACCCTCCTGTCTCAGCTTCCTGAGTACTAGAATTACAGGTGTACACCACTATCTGGCAGCAGAGAAACTACTAACCACATTAGCAAACAGGAGAAAAAGAAACTAAACTCATCTATGGTTTGCAGCGATCATAACCTGGCAACTACAAGATGCTTCTGGACAGCATGACAGACACCACTGTGACACAGACCACAGCTCCAAGCACCACACAGCAGTGGCAATGGGGCTGAGGCACAGAGGGCTAACAGAAAAGTCACCCAATTTCTGATATGCTTAGAGATCAAAACGAAGCAAATCATTAGGTTGGCATGGATTTGTAAAATAATAAAGAGAAGTAAAACCCAAACAGATGACCCCAAGGCAGGGTGGTGATCACTTCCAGCAGCAGGAAAGGGGCTCTGGATATCCTGTGGGTCTAGCCCAAGAGTGGTTACCCTGCAGTTTCCTTTGCTATAATTCAGGTGGAATGTTTTTATACATTTCCCATGCATCTTTCTCTATTTTTATCTTTATTTTTTAAATTTTCTCTATCTTTGATTTTCAAGAAACTCAAAAATTCCTTCACCACATTCAGGATAATGGCCTTGTAAGAAGAAAAAGCTGACTGGGCCAGCGAGATGGCTCAGTGGTCTAAAGCGCCTGCAGAGGAAACTTAAGGCAAGTACTGCAACCGCTCCTCTATCCCTGGCACCACATGCTGTGCACCCTCACCCCAGGGCGGGCTGAGCCAGCCATAACACAAACAAACAAATGAGGTTTAAGAGAAATAAATTAAAAAATCTTAAAAAAGAAAAGAAAAGAAAAAGCTGACTTCTGAGAAGGAGCTAAGATCCACTAAAGAATCTCCCACACACTCCCTGGAGGCCGTGCTGCCCCCACATGACAGGGAGTGTGGTTTAAGTCCTTCAGTGCTCAGGTCTCCCCTTATGGTCACGACAGGGAGTGACAGGGTCAGTATCAGACTGGGGCCACAGGCAGGGAAAACACAGCCCTCTGAGACCCAGGGAGGGATAACAGAGCCTGAGATAACAACTCACCCCAAGGAGTGCTGACATCCTCTCCATTTCTTCTTTGTTCACCTGAATCTTGTGGCTTTCCATCACTGTGATTCAAAATCAATTCAGACATGTTTGTGTTGTCTTAGTGAATTCTTTTTGTTAAACACAAGAGAACCCCTTCTGATGAGGACAGTGACAGCAACTTCTGTGTACTCAGTAAAGGGCCTGGTAGTCACTCATGTGAGATCAGGACTCAGGTACACTGACAGAGCTGGCCCGTGAGGGGTTGGAAAAGCACCCTGGCCATGAGGCTCTGCGCTCCTCTGGTCCTGGCAGATCCTAGACAGGGGCAAGTGTGGGAGGGAGGCCGGAAAGGTGACTGGAATCTCTTGGGCTAAACACAGCAAAGCAAATCGGGATCAGGGACAATATCTAGCAAGGCCCTCCATCCAGCACAGACAAGCAGGGGTCCTCACTGACCAAATGTCAGAACTTCGTGTCCTTCCCATCAGAAGGTGACATAGCCTAACTCCTTGTTTAAGAAAGGAAAATAACAGGTTGGCATCTCTTGAAGGCCAAACAGATATAGTACCTATTGCTATGAGCTACAGAGATTTGTTTCCAAACAATATGAAGAATCCTGTAGTAAAATGACTTACTTTGTCTCTTTTGGTAACTTACCTGCCAATACTGGGATCAGAGGAAGCTCCAAAGTACAAAATAGTTGCCATAAACCATTAGCCTGTTTCATAAGAAGAAATACGTATGTATGTATGTATGTATGTTATGGCTGGCTCAGCCTGCCTTGGGGGTAGGGCTGTTGCATCATGTGGTGCCGGAGACCAAACCATGGTCCCTGTGGGAGCCTAAGCTTGGCTAAACAGGCACATTAGACCGCTAAGCTATCTCTCCAGCCCGAAGAAACATACCTTTAAACTAGAATTTGTATTGGCATTTGGTTGAAGAGTTACTTGACTTTGTTAAACTAGAATTAAGGCAACTCCTGTTGGGGCAAATTTCCTCCTTACCTTTCTCCCTGAACCCCGTTCTTCCTAAAAAAAAAATTCCTATTTCTGATATATATTGGCTTTACCATCAAAAACTGGCAGAGGGAATTACTCAGAAATGGCCAACCAGCCAACCCCCACTCCAACCCTCTCCACAGTATGAGGACAGAACACAGGGCCTTCCACTGAGCTGCATCTCCAGCCCTTTTATTTAATCTTTCACCTCGAGACAGGGTCTCACTAAATTGCCCAGGCTGAGCTCAAACCTGGAATCCCCCTGCCTGAGCCTCCCAGTCTGCTGGAATTATAGATGTGTGCCACCATGCACAGTTCCACATCCTTTTTCAAAATTTTTGTTTTGTGACAGAGTCCCATTAAATTCTAAGGTCAGGCTTGAATCTGTGATCCTTCAGCCTCACCCTTCCAAATAGAGAGCTAGTATTACAGGTATGCACCACACTCTTGTGTCTGCGATGAGGTACTTAAAGACTTCTTATTTTAATTTCGGGACGGACTTACTGAATTCCTATAATGTGCCTGGACTGTCCTTGAGTTCTCCCTGCTACTGTCAGCTAGTCTGAGGGTACGTGAGCCCCAGGTTGGGCCACCTGCTCTCCGAGCACCAAACCCTCCACTTCACTTACTTCACTTCCATGCTGTTCATTAGTGAATCTGTATCCTCATTCTTCCTGCTGCCCTCCGAGAGCCTTGGGTCCCTCTCCAGCCCCGCCCTGGCTTTTCTGCCTGTCCCAGCAGGCGGACTCTGCCCAAGCCTGTGACTGAAGGTTGGTGCTCCCACCCTCACTCGCATTCTGCCCTTTGGAGGACCCCCTTTCTGGGTCCCAACAGGAAACTGCAGGCAGAAGGAGGCAAATGAAGCCTGGGATAGAGATGCCCCAATGGCTCCGGCCCTGGCCTCTCCCTTTTGCCAGAACCTGACCCTCACCCTCACCTTGCACACATGCCCTTCCTTCCAGCCCATCAGCTGCCCCTTCCGGTGGCTATGGCTTCCCAGAAGACAGCGGGTGAGGGAAGCTAAGCCAATTTCATTACTAAAAAACAAATGACAAAAGCCCTGCTTTTAGGTGAGCTATAGAGTCAGAACACTTGGCAAAGGAGAGCAGTGGAAACCATGCTAAAAGCCAGAGTCTTGTCATTTAGTCTGTCCTTCTCTGAATGGGGCCCTAGAACAAATGCATCACTTCAGCTTCATCTGCACGTGTGCTTTGAGAGTCTGAGTGTGAGTGAAAAGTCAGCTCTTGCACAACCAAGACTCAGAACAAAACGTCTTACCTTCAGCTTGGAACACAGGTCCATTGTAAGCCTATAGAGCAGGTTCAAGCTCCCACATACATTCTGATTCTTGAAAAGAGCAAAAGGTAAAATGCAAACAAATAGCGTCTGGACATCAACACAACCCCCGAGTGTGCCCAGTGGAACCCAGAAGGGCCTGAGGGCAGATGCTAACTCAGAGTATGGGTGCAAGCTATACAAAGCAGGTGCTTTCTTATCTTTCGCAGACGGACACATGGAAACACAAAGAGGTAAGTGCTAAGCTAGTGGTTAAACAGTGGCAGAGCAAGAACACAGCAGTTTCCTGGGTCTAGCCAAGCCCTCACTCGCACAGAATGGCTGCCACATCCTATGCTCACCCAAGGTTGTCCCATGGTTCTCCCCCTGTGGGCTGAGGTGGCCTCCTAGGAGTTCAGCCACAGTGGCCACTTCAGTAGCACCAAGGGTTTACAGAGAAGATGCTCTGCTCATGCTCTCTTTGACAGCAGAGAATTCACTCAGAAGAGCCCCATGGTGAGTGAGGTTTTTCAGGAACAGGAGGTAGGAAACTCTCATCCTATTTACCATTCCCCATCAGGAATGGCAAGGTCAATGTATTTGTGTGGAAAAAGTAAAAATCAAGGTTGACAATGTACTTTTTATACTAGGTTAGCTATGAAGTGGAGAAGTCTCTAGAAAAGTCGGAACTATATTAAGGTGGATAAACCACATCTTAGAATGACTCACCATGCTATTTCTTGAGAAATTTCCATGTGTACTGCTCACTTTGACTGTAACAGACTTTTCAAGGTGTTTTGCCACTAAGTCCTCAAAACGAGGTGCGGCATCACTGGGATCAATGAGCCATGCAGCAATTCTGGGATCTAGTCCTACAAAATCAGCAACTGAAGAGGAAAAGGTCACTTAGTCTTCCCCGTAGAATAGGTATCACTCTCCACCTCGACAAACCTCTTAAAGATCAAATGCTCACCAACATATTCCCCTGCCTGCAGATTACAGAGTTGATTACCCCCGCCTCTGTCCTCAATCACTGCCCCCTTCAGGCGATGGTCTCCACAGCCAGGCCTCACACAGATGGTCTCCACGAGTGCCACAGCAAGGAGGGATGCAGATGCCAAGCTTGGAATTTGGATTTCTCAGTACCTTGTTCCAAGAGGCTGCACCAGAACCCGAGGCTTGGCTTTGTGCCTCTTTTCCTCACTTTTCTCTCATAGTCCTTGCTCTTTCCCCTCTCTGGCTTCTCAATTACTGTGGGTGATGTATCCTCCCTTCCACATTGGCCCTACTGCCTCTACCTGCTTCCTTCCACTGTGGCCCTGCAGTTGTGGCATAGGGACTCCTGGCTTCTGAGCCAAGGAAGGGAGCAAGGATGTCCTTGTCATGTGTGGTGAGGATGGACTGGTGTTCTTTCTTTCTTTCTTTCTTTCTTTCTTTTGGCGGGACCGGGGTTCAAACTCATGACCTTGTACTTGTCAGGCAGGCACTTGTGCCATGGAGCTATCTCCCCAGCCCGATGTTCTCTAATTAGAAAAAAAAAAAAAATCCCATGAGAGAACTAACATGTTCACCACAATGCTGTGGAAAGAACTCTGGGCCCTTCCATGTTATTTCCTCATCTGGAAACTAAGGGGAAGATTACTATACATATCTGAGAGATGTATGTAAAGAAACTTTCTAAAAAGGACATTTGCTAAGTAGGTAGCAAAGTAGCATTTTGCAAAGTAGTAGTAAGTAGCACTTTTCTTCCTGTCTTCCTTCCTTTCTTCCTTTCTTTCTTTCTTTCTTTCTTTCTTTCTTTCTTTCTTTCTTTCTTTCTTTCTTCTTTCTTTCTTTCTCTTTCTGTTTTTTTTTTCTTTCAAGACAGGGTCACATGCACTACATAGCCTAAACTGGTCTCAAACTCACAGTGATCTTCCAATCTTGGTCTTGCAAGTGCTGGGACTATAGGCATGTGCCATTATACCCAGTTTAGACACTTTGTATTTTAAACGGTGCCATACAAAACTAAAGAGTTTAGAGAACACTGTAGAATAGTGTGGCCAGATTCTAAAACTGCTAACAAAGACCACTAAAATCTTTAAACAAAAATGAACAGAAAAGAGCTTGCTTTTGAATTAAATTATATTATATATTATGTTTTCCGGAATCTTTTAAATTATACTAGTATAAGAAATTTGTATTACCAAAGCATCCAGGGTCATAACTTTTCCTTTCTTTTCTTTTTTAAATTTATGTATTTGTTACAGGGTCTTGCTACGCAGCTTGGACTTGTAGTGATCCTCCTGTTTCAGCTTTCCTAGCACTGGGATTACAGGCGTGCACCACCATGCTCAGTTTATAGCTTTTTCATTTGATATCCAAGATAGCCCACAATGGCAGATGTGGAACTCAGGATAGGAGTTATCACTGTAACTTGCCTCCAAGTTGGCAATGTATGATTTTACATGACACCACTAGTTATTGCAGATGGATGTGTAGAATACAGAGATGAGACAGAAGGCCAACTGATATCTCTAGGAGCAGAGAACAAATAAACAGAGCCCAGGGAGGGCTGCTTTCTGTTACTTGGGAGTCCCGGAAAGCTGGGATTCAAGGTTGCAGATAGCAGCTTCTCCCGCAGATGTCCTGTTCTTTGATCCCTTGCTTGTGATGTTAATGGTTGCCTCCTCCCCGGCTGGAAGTGTTATCAGTTAGCATTGTGTGTATCTAGTGTTAGGCATAAGGTGATCTGTAGTCGGTAGGTATTCATTAAAGTAGTTGTGCACATTCTTTAGTTGTTGTTGTTTTTTTTTTAGCCCTCAATAAAAATGAAATACTTCTGAGGCTCTGGGCTTACTTGGAGAGAGACCTCAGTGAGTCCTCTAAAGCTACATTCATCTGGTCTTCTATTTGTTTCTTTTGGCACCAACTCATAACATACAACAAGTGGTGCCCAATGAGGCACATGAAAGACGACCAGGGGTGAGTTAAGAGAGGCCTGACTGCATGGGAAAAGTATGCTCAGAGTAGGCGAGACCACCGGCAAAAGCTCAGAGTAATGGAATACTCCGCTTTGGTAGAAAATGAGTATGTCTGTCTTATTCAGGTGTTACTCAAAAGAGCGGGTATAAAAATAAAACCTAAGAATTTCAAGGAATTATTTTCCCTTATTAAAAAAAAAATCCAACCAACCAAACAAACAAAAAAAAGCACTGCTATTGATTTTGGTCTAAGAGAAAGGCTGCTTTAAACTTAAAAGTTTGGAAGCAAACTATGAGAGCACTGCGTCGTGCTCACCAAATTGGGGAACCAATTCCTCTTCACGTATGGTCTCTTTGTAGTTTAATTTTCTTAGCTTTGGAACCATTGCAATTGGACTCAGAAGAGTCTAAGAAATATTTAAATAGGTCAACTTCAGATGCTGATATTGCTAAACCTCAAGAGCAGTTTCTGCACAAATATAAAGCTGTTCATGAGACCTTTTTAAGGCCTCTGCCTCCCTCACTCTCAAATGTAGATGCTAGCATAACAAAAAGGACAAAAACAGAGCAAGGGCCTCTATGGTGCATAATTATGACAAGACTCCCTATATGAAGGCACTCTCTGGCATACCAAGAATGTTGGTTCTAACCTCCAACATTGCCAGTTTCACCAGTAACCCAATGCAATAAGGAACATTAGACTGTGTATACAGTTACTTCCTCTCAGCTCAAAGAGAAGAAAAAATTTTTTCTTTTTTTCTTTTTCTTTTCTCTTTCCTTACCAATATGAATCAGAAAATTCTCCCTGTCTATACCCTATACTCTGTATAACTATTATGAAGACAACACTATGCAATGTGTCGATTATTGAGAATGTACTACTAACATGTTTTGAAACTATCTTATTGTTATTTCTTATTAAAAATGATAAAATAAAACAATTTTAAAAATAATAAAAAAAAGAATGTTGATTCTTTAAATTTATTGATGCTTTATAGCGGGGATACATCTAACAGAGTCCTAAAAGGACATTTATGGCATTCCAGACCACCTCCTCAGAATCTGAGGATTTGGAGGATGTAAAACAAAAGAAAACTAAGAATGAGGTATGTGAGCTATGAGCTGAGGTAAAGCAATTACCATCATTGATTTCTAAATTGATTTAAAAAATGGAGGTCTCTACCCCTGTAGTTCCTCCATCTCAGTTCACAAAAATTCAGCCCCTACTGCCATCTTTTAACCCTTCTGCTCCTCCATATGAGGAAAGAAAGGACACCCCATAAAAGTTTATAGAAGTATGATATCTCAGGCTCCCACGCAAGGGAGACAACAGGACATCCTAAAGCTTATTCTGCCTCATTGGGTATTTTTCCTGCTGTGGTTCAATAGCACCCACCAAATGATCAATTTCCCCAACGGTATATACAATGGGAACACTAACCTCTGGTATTCAACGTTATTAAACATTTAAAGCAGGCTGTTGTGGCCTATGGTATGGATTCAACCTATGTGATTGGATTAATACAAGGATTAGCAAATGAACATAGATTAATTCCTCATGATTGGGATATTTTGTGCCATACAATTTTAGAGCCAAACCAATATTTACAATTTAGAGCTTGGTGGAAAGATAAAGCAGATATTCAAGAGAGGGTTAATAGGGGACAAAATCACCCAGTTAATATTTCATCAGATCAACTTACTGGGTCAGGGGCTTGGCTTGGTATCCAAGCCCAATTGCAATATGATGACGTGGCTATTGTGCACACTTACATTTGTTGTTGGAGAGCGTGGGAAAAGGTGGAAAAACCAGGGGATGCTCAAAAATCATTTGTTAAGGTTTTCCAATCAAAAAGGAGCCACAGGTAGATTTTGTCTCCAGATTAAGGGAGGCTATACACAACACAGTGAGAGCATCAGATTTGAGGGAGTTGTTAAAGACTTTGTCTTTTTTTATTTTTATTTTTATTTTTTTTCTTGTTTCAGAACCTTTGTTTGTTTATTCACTCATTTTTATGGCCGGCTCAGCCTGCCCCAAGAGCAGGGCTGGCGCAGCATGTGGTGCCGGGGATTGAACCGCGGTCCCTGAAGCCGCCCAAGCTTCCCCAAGCAGGCGCTTTAGACCACTGAGCCATCCCGCCGGGCCCCAAGACTTTGTCTTTTAAAAATACAAATACCAAATGTCAGAAGGCTCTGGGTCCCTTAAAGGCACATAGTGCATCACTGGAAAAATATATTAAAGCCTATACTAACATTGCTTCAGAGTCATACAAAGCTAATTTATTGGCAACTGTTTTACAGTCTTTTTCTTTTTTTTCAACCAAAATCATACCAAATGTTTCAAATGTGAAAAGATGGGTCATATAAAAGAAGATTACAAAAAAGGACAAGATAAAAAAAAAAAAAAAGAGAGAGATAAAAATAACAAGATTATTCCAGGACTTTATCAGAGATGTAGGAAAGGTAAACACTGGGGTAATAAATGCCGCTCCAAAATGTGATAAGAATAGGCAGCATTTGCATCTCAGAGAAACTGGAGAAGGGGCCTACCATCCACAGGCTCAAAGATAAACAATATAAAATACCCACACTTTCTATTAGTCTGCCCAAATTTCAATCAAATACAAGATCACAGATCTGCTAGGCATGGTAGTGCATGTCTGTAATCCCAGCACTTGGGAGGCTGAGGCAGGAGGATCAGTGCAAGTTTGAGACCAGCTACAAAAATGGCTCAAGACCAGCCTGAATTGCATAGCAAGACCCTGTTGCAAAAAGACAAAATAATAATAATAATAATAATAATAAAAACAAGATCACAGATTTTTTCCATACCTCCAAAAAACAGAAACACAGTTTTAGATCTGATGGCTATAAAAAATCAGCTTTTGCTCCCCACTTAAGAAGTTTACAAAATTAGACTTCAGCCCTATTCAAAAAGATATCATAGCTCTGATTGTAGAAAGGAGTACTATTATTGCCCAAAGTGTATTTGCACATTTGGTAATTTTTGATAATGATTATAAAGAAAAATTATTACTATGATATCTACTACTAAACCTTTTCAAATTAAAACTTAACTGCTTATTAAAAATAAAAGTCAGCTTCTCTTTATTAAACATATTAATATTGCCTGGCCCTATTGTCAGTAGAGCAACAGGAGACACAGAGTGACTACACATAGAGGCCTAGGCTACAAGGCCATAGTTCTCTTTAAAACTTTATGAGATGATATGGGCTCAAAAAAAAACCCTTTATAGGTTCTAAGACCATTAAGCTGCTGTTAGCAGCTAGGCCAACACACCTATAGAGTAAAATCAACCAAAGCCCCAAGGCTAAATGGTCTACAAAACACAGGTTTTATTTGGGGTAATCAATGCTGTTTATACAAAAAAAAAAAAAAAAAAAAATCAAAGCTATAATTCTATCCAACCAAACTATTGTTTAAACCACAACAAATTCTCACACTGCTCAATTGGTCATTCATTTTTGCTAAGAATTTTTAAATTGTTGAAAATATGGGAGCTGGGGAGATAGCTCGGAGGCACAAGTGCCTGCTAGGCAAGTGCAAGGTTGTGAGTTTGAACCCCGGTCCCACAAAAAAAAAAAATTGTTGAAAAGAAATAATGGGCTAAAAAATAAAAATTAATTTAAAAAAAAACATTTTAACAGCTTTTCAAATGCAAATGAGGGTGGCTTCTAGGCAGAGCAACTACAAAGGCATGAGGCCATTGCCCCAAGATATTTTAAAAGATTACTTAAAATGCCTTTAATTCCTAGCTATGTGTAGTTACTTAAAACTGTCCTAAATTAAAAATGGCATTTAAAATAGGGCTTTGATATTTTACAAACAAATATAAAATAATGTTTAAAGATTTAAATAGTTGTTTGGGGCCCAGCAGGATGGCTCAGTGGTCTAAAGCGCCTGCTCAGGAAAGCTTAGGCAGCTTCAGGGACCGCAGTTCGATCCCTGGCACCACATGCTGTGCCAGCCCTGCCCTCAGGGCAGGCTGAGCAGGCCATAAAAATAAATAAACAAACAAAAGTTCTGAAACAAGAAAAATAAATAAATAAAATTCTTTAAAATAAATAAATAGTTGTTTGATTTTGACATCCCATTTAACTAATAAAGGCCTAGTATGGCTTTCAAAGGGGTTCAAGCTATGATAGCTTCTTCATATTTGGGTCAACTTATACAACAAAGATATTTTGTGTCCCAAACTGTTCAGATCAACCGTTGATGATTTTCAGACTTTATTTGGTAATATTAATTGGCCACATCTTGATTTAAACTAATTTCTCTGGTACTATTGACTGTCATTATTCTTCAGATGAGTTAAAAATTTTTTTATAGATAAGGCCATATCAAATTAAATTTAAAAATACATGGCTTCCTCTTCTGAAAAACTAAAATACAGGTTTCTCACTATATGATCAAAGTTTTATTAAAGCAAAAGAAGAGTCAATCCTGCCAACTTCAATTGTAAATATATACTATTAAATTTTTAAACTTTTACAACATAAAGACAAACAAGGTTTTAAAAAAAAGGGGGGAGGTAGAAAACATCCTTAAGCCAAGTATGGTGGTGCATGCCTATAAGCCCAGTACTTGGGAGGCTGAGGCAGGAAGATTGGTGCAAATTCAAGACCAACCTGGGCTACAAAAGTGAGCTCAGGGCCAGTCTGAACTGCATAGCGAGACCCTGTCTCAAAAAAGACTAAATAAATAAATAATAAAGATCCTTAAGAGGGATTTCCACAGCGCACTATAAAAGACTCAATTCACTACTAACTTGGGGCAAATGGTATGTTTGTGTTTTTCCAGAAAATAGTAAACAACCTATTTGAGTACCAAAATATACTGTCAGACTATACCATAAAGCCAAAGCTAAAAAAAAGTTAACTACAATGAGGCTAGATCCAGCCTGAGGCCTCTTCAAGGAACTGACCAAATAAAAATCTAAGGTCTAAATAGATGACAACAAAATATTATTATAAAATATACATACTAATTATAGATAAAAAGATTTCATTCCTTCTAAATTTTTCTAATAAAAGATCTCTAATAATTAGCAAATGATAAAATCTGAGTAATCTACTTATAAAATTTCTAAAAATTATAATAGAGTTACTATAATTTGGCCAAATGTTTAAATACACTTGACTTTATAAAGGGTGTATGTGTCTCTGTGTTTATGTGTTTTTCAAGAAGCAGCTGTTCCTTTTTTCTTTTTTGAAGATTTGTTTTAAATATAATTTGAGATTTAGACTTAAAAACATGCTTTTTCCTAAATTATCAGATAGTCAGTGATACTAAAATTGATTTACATAAGGTTTAAGCTTATTTATTTATTTATTTATTTATTGTGGGAATGGGGGTTTGAACTCACAACCTTGTACTTGCCAGGCAGGCGCTTGTGCCACAGAACTATCTCCCCAGCCAAGGTTTAAGCTAATTTAATTAAAATTCCCTAAAATGAAAAAAAAATTATTAGAGAGGAATTTAATTGATAAATATGAGGTTTGGCCAACCTTTTGTTCATTAATGAGGAGTACCCAATAGTCTCTTAGGAGACACCCTCAATAAATAGGTCATTGGTTAAAAAATAAAGTTTTTCAAAATGTAACAATAAGGTTTTCTCTTTAATGATGGTTTTGGTATAAAACTAGATTAAAAAATAAAGGTCTTCATATGAGTATGACAATTCACTGTTGTTGATCTCATGGTATATTAAATGTGTTTATGATTCCAGGTATACAGGTCTTTCAAAATGTAAAACAAAGATGCTTATTGGGACAAGACTTTCTCAAAGCCGGGTGTGGTGACACACGCCTGTAATCCCAGCACTCGGAGGCTGAGGCAGGAGGACTGGTGCGAGTTCGAGACCAGCCTGGGCTACAAAAGTCAAGGTCAGCCTGAACTGCACCAACAAGACCCTGTCTCAAAAAGACAAAAAAAAAGACTTTCTCAAATTCAAACTTCTACCTTT
The DNA here is from genome assembly GCA_004027025.1 of Myocastor coypus. Lineage (NCBI taxonomy): Eukaryota > Metazoa > Chordata > Mammalia > Rodentia > Myocastoridae > Myocastor > Myocastor coypus. The sequence goes on from PVJA010028003.1 coordinate 19,374, forward strand.
TACAAAAAACTTGCAATATATGCCTAATTTAAGGGTAACTAAAAAGTATTTTCATGTTTAAAATAGAAATGATTAATTAAAAACATTATGCTAAAACAAAATAAAAATATATCACAAAATGTCATCAAGATTGTCTTACTACAATGTTAAATACGGTTTTGATTTCTAAATTTCTACGTAAAAATATGTAACTTATCTGTTAATATTCTATAGGGACTTAAATATTAAAATATCCATAGATAATTATAAAATAAACTAATAAAAACTTTAAAAATGCTCATTAAACAAAAAGGGGGAGATAATATGGGAATACAGATATTTTATTACACTGTCACGACTGTCATTAATTAATGTTCAAGAGTTAAAGGCTCTTATTAGCAGGCATGATCAGAAGTCCCTGGTGAGGCCTGACAGTGTTGGAGGCATCTGGGCCTGATATCATGAATTCCCTTCCACCACTGCTAAAGCAAAGCTTGGCAGGACAAATCTCCTCAGTAAGGAGAGACACAAGTAATTCCAACAAAACAGATTTAAAATAAGGCAAGGAGGTTTGATCCTTGATCTGCCATACCTGCCCTGCCCCAGGGGCACACTGAGATGGCAACTGAGACTGGGTGTGGTAGCACATACCTGCAATCCCAGTGCTTGGGAGGCTAAAAACAGGAGAATCACTATAAGTCCGACCTATGTAATGAGACCCTGTTGTCCCTGTAGACCCTACACTGAAAACTAAATAAGTTAAGAAAAAAACAGAGGCTATGAGAAAATAAATCAGAAATTAGATGATCTAGAAAAAGAAAAATTATACAAAGAAATGACAGAATCTAGGACAGAGAAATAGAAAGATTTCAGAAATAAAAACTGAAGTAGCAAGACACAAGCAATAAATATAATTGATAATGCCTTGAAAAAAGATGACGGAAAAGAGAAAAAAAACTTAAAAGAAAAAAGAACCAGGGGCTGGGGAGATAGCACTGTGGCACAAGTGCCTGCCTGGCAAGTGCAAGGTCATGAGTTCAAACCCCAATTTCACACACACACACACACACACACACACACACACACATACACACACACACAAAAGATGAAAGAACAATTTAAAAAAAGAATGATGAGCTTGAAAATTAATTCTAGGTAAGAAGCAATAAATATGAAAGATGGGTAACAAAATTCAACATATTAAATAGAAATTCAAAGAAAAACCAATGCTATATAAATGCTGGAATTCAGGTGACTTCTAACTATATAATGAAGTACACATATGACCAACATAGAATAGCACTCAGAAGAACAGAACTAAATATAAGAATTATATCTGTATCCCAATGGTCAGCTACTTTTCAACAAAGGTCCTAAGAAGATGGACTTTGCAGTGGAGTAAACTGTGCCCCCTGCAGGATATGTAGGCTGAGGTCCATGACCTTATTCAATGTAAAAGTCTTTGCAGATGTGATCACAGTTAGCATCTCCCCCAGAGATATGTATACTTACCCAATGATGGGCATACTTATCCAGTGATGCGTATACAGACAGAGAGTACATACCACACAGAGACAGGGAAAGGAGCAGGTGGAGGCAGAAACACCTTGATGGATTACTAAGTACCACCAAATCCTGGAAGGGCCCAATGATGTGGACCCTTTCTCAGATTCCAGAAGAAACAGCCCAACCAATATTTTAATTTTAGTTTCCTAGCTCCAGAGCAGAGAGAGAGAACAGAAAACCCCAGTTGGTGGCAATGCATAAAAGTAGTCATAGGAAGCTAACTACTAGGCTTATGTCATGAGGACTCCTCTAAACTCATCAAGGGTTGTGTATAATGGATCAAAATACATTGACTATTATTACATAAATACAGATAAGAAACTGGAGGGAAAAAATAGGCCTAATGGTGCACTCCTATAATCCCAGAACTCAGGAGGCTGAGGCAGGAGTATCACCACAAGTTTGAGGACAGCCTGGGCTACACAACAAGTTCAAGGCAAGCCTGAACCACATGAAGAAGAAGAAGAAGAAGAAGAAGAAAAGAAGGAGGAGGAGGAGGAGGAGGAGGAGGAAGAAGAAGAACAAGAAGAACAAGAAGAAGAACAAGAACAAGAAGAGGAAGAACAAGAAGAGGAAGAAGAAGGAAAGAAAATAAAGAAAGGGAACTTTCATCCATACTATCAATAATATGGAGAAAAAGGACATCATAGTACAACCACTATGGAGAACAGAACAGAGGTTTCACAAAAAAGTAAAGGTAGACCTATCGTGTGGTATATTATTTTGAATACATCTGCAAAAGAAATGGCATCCATGTATCACACACATACACATTCATGTTCACTGCAGAACTAACTATTCATGGTTGTTAAGATATGAATTCAACCTAAGTGCCCACATGCTCATCTTCAGATGGAAAGAGACAACAGTATTATTCAGCCATTAAAGAGAGTGATATCCTGTCTTTTGCAAGAGAATGGATAGAATTGGAGGACATAAGGAAAGAAGTCAAACACAAAGAAAGCATTGCATGTCCTGTCTCATACGAGGATGCCAAAGAAGTGTTCTGAATGTAGAAGGCTAGACAATTACTGAAGTTTGGAAGGGGTACAAAGGAAGGCACCTCTGGCACTATGTTGTAATTCAGGAACCTAAACAGTTATGATCAATTGCTTCTAACATCATAAGAAAGGTAGGCAAATAAAAACAGCTACTGGATAAGTTCAAATACCAGCTGGGTAGCGAGCGATTCATGAAGAGAGCGCTGCAGCCTCTGGCAGGCAATGGCATCACTTTAAACAGGAATCTGTATTTTAGTCACACAACTGAAATATTTTGAGATTAATTATACGATGTTGGTAATTTTCAGGGTTTCGAGTTCGGGGAGTTTCTTCCCTGCAGAGGAAAAAGATGTCTGCAGGTTGAACATTACTGAGTGGGATGATAGGGACTTTTTGGTCTGTGTTAAAAAATTTTCCACAATGCAGGTATTTTTCTGATATTTCATCATGAATATTTCCAAACATACAGACAATATGAAAAGAATTGTAGGGTGAACACTTGAATGTTTACTATCTAGCTTCTACAGAAAACATTATTTGCTATATTTATTTTATCATTTATCTACTTACCTACTAAAAAGTTTATAAAAATCTTCTCTATTTTAAATGAAAGATAAAATGTCTTTCACATTGTTTTGATGCTAATTGTGTGTTTTTTGTTTTTGGGGGGGTCTACAGGGTATTCAGGGTCTCACTACTAGATCAGACTCATAGTGATCTGCCTGTTTACAGCCTCCCAAGGGCTGGGATTATAGATGGGCACCACCACACCCAATTTCAATTGCCATCTCACTGCACCCTGGGGGCAGAGCAATTGAACCCCAGCCCCTGCGCTTCAACCCACTGAGCTATTTGGCCAGCCCTGCTAATTGCTTTGGACTATAGTTTAATTCTTACAAAGTTTTGCTTTTGATATAACAACAGATTCCAGTCTGAATCTGCTGTGGAAGTTATTTTTTCTACTTTCAGTTACCAAAGAAGCATATACTGGTGAGAGCTCCAACTCACTCAGCCGCACAGGGGAAAAGGGTCCCTGTGCCTAGGGCAGATGAGTGGGCACCTATGTGAGTGCAGCTGTGGCCACATGACCTGGAGCTTGTGATCTGGTGACCTTCTTCCTCCTCCCCTCTACAGATGCCATGGTTGAGTTAAACAGTCAAAACAATAACTTACCATGCTTCCAACTGTTATCATCACCAAAAAACTGCAGTACTGTTCTCACAAAGTCCTTGGCATTAAAGCAAATAACAGGGCATTTACATTTCAGTATTTGAAATAGCACTTTCCTAAAAGACAGAAAGAAATTCACTGATTTGGACATTAATTCAGAACTTCTGACTTTGGAAAAGTATTACTAAAACTCTGCTAAAAGCTACCACTACTTACTATATGCATGTCTTGAGTGTTGAATTCTTGGAGAAAGGATTATTTATCTGCATTTTGTAGAGAATGGAGAAGAGACACAAAGCTAAGTCATATCCCAGGGGCCACATGGTGAGGTCTGAATTGCTGCACAAAGCAAATGTACTCCAATTCCAGATGCTGAGTCCCAAGGTAGAACCCAAACCTGCAATCCTGGGGCCCCTCCAACATTCTGCCTTGCTGTCATGCTGTCTCCTTTCCTCCCCCACTGATCTGTGTCATTTCCTCTCTGGTTCCTGGGCCACTTGCTCATTCTTGACTATGGTCCTCCTCCCATAGCTCTGCAAAATGTCAGGAGCTCAGCCTCTGGTCTTGGCTTGGACAGATGGCAAAGAGCAGCCCAAGGGGCAGAGAGAAAAAAGGATAAGGTCACTGGGAGAAGAAGGATGCCTGAAGCTCTGAGGTCCTAGACGAGGCATCTAATAGCCACAAGGACTTCCTGTGGGGAGCACAGCTGGCTAAGACAAAAGATCGTATAAGACAAAAGGGTACAACAGGATGACTTTTTGAGCCAGTTATGTCACATTTATATAACATAAAGCCAACTATAATATTTTTAAAAGGTACATAGGGTGGGGATATAGCTCAGTGGTATGCTCAGCAGGTGAAATCTCCAGAATTGTAAAATATAAAAACAAAAAAGCTAAATTTGAGCCTAAAAATGAAAAACTTGGGTCAAAAATCATAAAATTGATTCATAGCTTTAACTATCTCTCTTTCAGATTAACTTCCTCATAAAAATAGAATTAATAAGACCAATATATGGAGATGATATAAAAATGAGATGTTTTGTATAAAAGGACCTTGCATATATAGTTAATAAATATTGAGCATATTTTTGCAAAAAATTGTGTATTAACTAAATGTATCTTATATAAATTCATTTTCAAACCCAAAGATGCTATTACAGAATTTGGTGATATTTGAGGCAATGTCTTCATATAATTATTCTATAATTTTATATTAAAATGAAGCTTCAATATTCACTTAATAAAAACAATAAATATTAAGCACCTGCTATGTGGCACCATTCTTAGATATGGGAATACAAAAGTAAATGAAACATAAATCCACCAAGGGACATAGGAGTAGACACACAGAAAACAGTAAGTTGACACATATAACAGTACTGGTAGTGGGTATTACAGAGAAAAATGAGCAAGAGGAAGTGTGTGGTACTAGGTGGGTAATATTCTATCCAGCTAGTTAGGAAAAGCCTGGCTAACAGGGAACATGTGAGGAAGACATGTAGGACAAGAAGAGCAAAAAGCCTAACTGATGGAGGATGGTTCATTACAGAAAAGTCTAGCTAATAAATGTGGAAGAAATGACTGAGAAAACAAGCTGAGTCAAGTCTTTAGAACCACATTTCATTGTATAGTAAGTAAGGGGGAAAGGAAAACAAATTACAGAACCTCACAACAAACTAAACAGAGAAATCAAGGACACACACCTTCTGCAAGACAATTTAGATTAGAAGCAGAAAGATAATGCCCACCAAACGTTATTTGTGGGGCTTGTTGGGCTCCTGATCCCAATGCTGTACAAAGACAACTTTGAGATAATCTGATGAGTTTTTAGTTTGGACTGGACATTACATTTAAGTTTGAAAGTAGTATTATGGCTATAAAAAAAAAAAAAGTCCAGTTCTTAAGAGCTGTTGTTTATGTGAAAGTGAGTGGTAAGTCTGGATTTCCTTCATAGCTAGCTCACTTGGCCATCCTTAAAAAGTGACAGATGAAGGAAATATACAAAAGTCCAGTGATATTGGTGTAGGGGAGTGTAATGCTATGCTCTACTTTTGTTTTTTTCCATAATTCACCTTTTGTTTTTGGGTTAGAGAAAAACCTAAAGAGTTGAAGTAGTAAGCCATGTGGCTCTGCCAGGAGCTGCACAAAGGGAGGCTGTGTATGCCGAGGCAGGGGAAGTGGAAGGAGCCCAGAGTCAGTTCATCAGGGGCAATAATTGCTGCTTTGCCTCAGAGGGTCTTGAGGGGAAGTAACATGATTCAACTGATGTTTTCCCAAATCCCTCTGACACCGGGCTGAAGAGGCAAGTGGCACGGCTGTCTAGACAGGAACGTGTTGCCTGGCTGGTCCAAGTAGTGGCTTTCCTGGTGGCAGTGATAAGCAAGTGACAGTAGGCCAGAGTCCCATTACTTCTTGAAGTGGAGTCAATAGGGGTCATTAAGAACTTGGGTATAGGGAGATAGCTCCGAGGCACAAGTGCCTGCTGGGCAAGTGCAAGGTCGTGAGTTTGAACCCTGGTCCCACAAAAAACAAACAAACAAAAAAAAAGAACTTGGGTATGGTTCATGGAAAAACCAAAGCCAGAAATAGTACTAATTAGGCCTTCTGGCCTGAGACCACAGGGAGCTGATGCTGATGTGGACCCTGAGCCAGGCTTTCAGGGAATAGCAGGAAGAAAGGCACAGAATGCATGAGACTGAAAGGACCCAAGATGTTCAGGTGGAGAACATGTGTAGACTATATAAATCTAGAGGTCAGGCAAAGCCATCCACACACTGGGACTCTAGTCTCACTGAAGTATCCCAGAAAACAGATCTGACTAATCATTATTTAAAAAGAAAATTATACACAAAGTTAAAAATTTCTTGTGAACAGAGTACTAGATATGTCAACATTGTCCTCTTCTTTCCAAAAGGTACCTAAAAGTCACCCAGAGCCCAATAAGGGGACTGAATTAGTAATCATACACCCTTGATCAGCTACTTCTGAAAGCTGTACCTGCAACAACAAGAAGCTTTAGGGAGACACCTAGACACAAGCCACGATGAGATCAAACGACATCCACCCTGTACTTTCACAGACACAGAACTCTAAAGCTGGTGGCTGAGAAGACAGCTGACATATCTGCAACTGGTAATGGCTCATTTCCTCATGCTGCGATGGAGGAAGGAAGAGGGCTGGGAAATCATCTGGACCCTGGTGGTCATGGCAGGATTTTAGACTTGGGGAGGAGGCTTTACTCCCCAAATTCTCATTATGAAGTGTTTAAAACCCTGAGCATAAGGGTTCCCACATAACTGACAGGCCTCATTCCAAAAGCTCTGTGGGGAGGAGATAGTTTTATAGAGGTTTCTCTCATGTAGATCCATTTCATTTTTATTTGTCCGTACAAAATTGCTGAAGCCCAAATATTTATAACTGGAGCTTAGCAAACTAGGCTAGGATGAAGCAGGATGTAAAGAGAACTAAAGGCAATTAGTCAAGGTTTCTTACCTGGCAAATAACCTGTGTACCTCTTGCTCTTGGCCCCAGAGACAGGCGTGCTCTGTGTGTACATAGATGCACCAATCCTTCTGCCTGGAGCCCCTCACCAGGCTACCACTAAAGGTTAGGCTCTCCAGAAGATCATCGCCTGCCTCCACATGGCTCTTCAGTAAGATCACAACCCCCTTAACACAGGAATTCAGGGTCTGTGAATATATAATCAAATGTCCAGAATTAAACAAGGACAAAATATCTATTCAAGCAAGATGTCATTTTATTTTATCTTATCTTATTTATTTATTTATTTATAATTATGTTGGGACACAAAGGGCTAATGTTATAGCTGAAGGGCTACAAGGATAGCCAATATTTTGGTCTTAGCCCTTCAAGGCCAGTGAGGACTCAGGACAGAACAGAACCTGTGCTATGACATCCTATAACTCAGTGGTTTCCCAAATTTTCTGTTCAAGGAGATTAAGGGCCCACAGAGGAAAGGGATTGAAGGTATATAGTGTGCCTAAGGAGAGTTACCTAGAGAGAAAACATTCTCTTGAGATTTCACAAAGACCAAACTAGTCAAGCAATGACCATGACTCATCCAGATGACTGACACTAACAACAGCTCTATAAAGCACTGTTCCAAAGTAAATCCTGAGGGAATTTGACTGACCTTGAGAGATACAAAAACTGCATGCTTTGTTATGCAGGTCTTGCTACAACTTGCCCTTAACCACCCAGCAGAAAAGTTTAAACATGATGCATAAAACACAAAGGTAGTTTAGTATGATGAGCTGTGTAAGGCTCTAATCAACAGCTTCCAACACTGCTGGTTTCGCCAGCAACTCATTGCAATAATGGAACATTTGCCTATGTATACAACAAATTTCTCTTAGATCAAAGAGAAAAAAATCTATTGTACTAATAACCATTAGAAAATATATCATGTCTACACCCTTTGCTCTGTATAACTACAATGAGGACAACAATATGCATTGTTTCAATTATTGGGAATGTATTATTAATGTCTTTTGAAACTGACACATTGTAATTTCTTATTAAAAGTAATAAAAAAAATAAAGTTATAACTGTAAGGATTAGCCAAATGGCTCAGTGGACTAAAGCAACTGCTTAGACAAGCACAGGGACCTGGATTCAATCCCTGCCATGCTGTGCTGGCCCCACCCCTGGGGCATGCTGAGATAGTGACTGAGACTGAGTGTGGTGGTGCATGCCTGGTATTTCAGTGCTTAGGTGGCTGAAAACTGAAGGATTGCTGTTGTCCGATCTGTATGGTGAGACCATGTAGTTCCTGTACTAAAATATATTAAAAAAAATGGGGCTGAGGAGATAGCTCCGAGGCACAAGTGCCTGCTGGGCAAGTGCAAGGTCGTGAGTT
>PVJA010028004.1:0-28005 GCA_004027025.1 Myocastor coypus
TGGGTGGCCAAGGCAATGACAGATTACCAGATCTAGAAGACAGGATGGCAGCTATCAATAATGGAAAGCAAGACTTCTGAAAAAGAGCAAGAAATCATGAAAAGTCAATGCCCTGCAAGACGATGAGAAGAATAATGTAAGATTGATGAGTGTAAATGAGATAACAGAAGAGAATAGAAGTGACATGAAAAACCTGTTCATAGAAGAAATGTCAGGAGCAAGGGATATAGCTCCGTGGTACAGCACTCGCCTGGAAAATATGTGATCCTGAGTTCAATTCCTGGCACAAAAAAGCAAGGAAATGAATGAAAAATCAAATAAAAAAGGTAATGGCAGAAAATTTCCCAAGCATAGAAAAAGAACTTGATATACAAACATATGAAGCACATAGAGCTCCAATAAACCATAGTCAAAATAAATCTAAACAAAGGCATATATTAATCAAGATTTGAAAAACTCAACACAATATTAAAAGCTGTAAGAGAAAAGAAACAAATCACTCATAAAGGAAAGTCCATCAGAATTACTGCAGGCTTCTCAACACAGACCCTTACGTCCAGGACAGCCTGAAGCGTAATATTTCAAGTCTTGAAAGAAAACAACCTGCAGTCCAGATAGATATATCCTGTAACCTATCTGACAAAACCAGTGGAAAACAAGATATGTCCATGACAATAAAAAACAATTGAAGAAATTCACAACTACTGAACCAGCTCTCCAAAATGTTCTAAAGGATAGTTTAGAAATAATACCAGAGAATACTCCAGGAGTCAGGAAAGCTTTAAGTATGCACTCTGGAGGTGTGTCAGCTGCTTTTGGTGAAGAAAACCACCAGTTCTGTGTTCTCAAACAAGCTCCCTCATTTTTTTCTGTGCCTTAGTTTGTCTATTTCTTAAGTGAGAAGCAATAGTACCAAACATACAGACTTATTAAAGGAATTAATCTAAGGAGAGTCACCCAGAGAAAAACATTCTCTCAGGCTTTCACAGGAAGCAAACTGGCCAAGCAATGGCCATGACTCGTCCCAAAGGCTGACACTAACAACAGTTCTACAAAGTACTGTATATGGTTCCAAACTTAATCCTGAGGGGGTTTGACCTTGGAAGATACAAAAAAAATGAGTGTTTTATTATACAGGTCTTGCTTTGACTTGCCCTTGATCACCCAGCAAAAAAAAATGCTTAATTACAATGCATGAAACCCAGAGCTAGATTGATGAGATGAGCTGTAGGAGGCTTGGATCAATGGCCTCCAACATTGCAAGCTTCACTGGTGGCCCACTGCAATTGCAGAACATTTGACTGTGTATGCACCTGCTTCCTCTTAATCCAAAGAAAAGAATTTTCTTTTCTTTTTTTTATTCTTAGCAACATCAATAGGAAGCAACACACTGTGCTCTGTAGAACTATTGTGAGGACAATGTGCAATGTGTCAACTGTTAAAAAAAGAAAAGGGAAAAGAAAAAAAAAGTAATGTTTATTGAAAGTGTTAATGTTTAATTGTTTGGTCAATTTTATATACCTATATCTATTAATCTAAACTGATCTGATGATGAAAATATGTAATATAACCATTGTTAAATTTAAATAAAAATAAATTAATAAATAAATCACTGTATATCATGAAAAAAATAAAGGAATTAAAATGAACAGCACATAGCACATGGATGGCACATGATGTGCTAGGTGTCCATGCATGCTCACACTTCAGTTCTCGGGAAAGCAGCTGTAACCTCAAGGCAGCCTTAGGGTTTAAAGAAGAGCCCCTCAGATAAATTATGGATTCAGATCTAGAACTCTGGCTCCTAGGCTCTGAATTTCTCATCTTTGAACTATAAATGACCATTCTATTTATATCATAATTTTCAAAACCAATAAGGGAAACTTCAGATATTCTGTAAAATGAGAAAGTTATTTTTAAAGAGCTATGAAGTAATTTAAGCATGTTATATTACAAGTAATCATTCATTGTCATAGCCTACCCAAGCTGCTAAAATTAAATGACACAGATAAGATAATTCATAAATAATGAGAGTGTGTCATTCATAGTTCTACAGACTTGTGAGTTTAAGATTGAGGTGCTAGATAAATTGGTACCTGATAAGGGTCTTTGTCTCCTTCATTGATGAGGACTTCTTGCTGTGTTTTTACATGAAAATGGGGCAAGCATTCTCCTTTAATCCTCTTTCGTAACGGTTTTAATGTCATTAATAGAGACAAAGCCATCATGACCTAATTATCTACTGAGAGCCCTGCCTCCTAATGTCATAAGCTTGAGTATTAGGTTTCATCATGTGGATTTGTGGGAAACACCACGATTCAGACTATAGCAGTCATCAAAGGATAATTTTATTGGTTTATTTACTTACTTACTTACTTACTTACTTAACTTACTGTCTTTTTGAGACAGGGTCTTGCTATGCAGCTCAAGCGGGCCTTGAGCTCATTTTTGTACCCCAGGCTGGTCTCGAACTCACAATAATCCTCCTCCCTCAGCCTCTCAAGTGCTGGGATTACAGGCGTGTGCCACTACGGCCAGCCAAGGATAATATTATTTAAATAAGCAAGCAGCATGATAAAAGAGTCAACGTTATGCACCAAAAATTAATCAGTGTTGAATCCTGAAATATATTTGAAGCAACTCTCTCAGGCTATCTAATAAAAAAGCTACCTTATTAAAATTACGACAATAATGTTTTTCGGGGACAACGATAGGACAGGAAGCGTAACAAGACAAAGCAGATAGAAATGTCAGCTAGGCTAAGTTTCCACATACTGCTCTGCAGGTGGCATCATTAGCAAATATGAACTCTCAGCTTCGTGGGGATTGCCTTCCGAGTCCCAAATTTCCCTTTATTCTTACATTGCACACTTTCTTTTCTTTACTTCTCTCTGCAAGCCCTCGCAACAAAGTCTACAAATGAAGTGTCCTACTTTCTCTGGGCTCTACTGGTTGAGAGCCACTCAAGCTGACCCACTGCTGTGTGAGGAGAACTAATTGCTTACTATGCTGCTCTTTGGGGGGATATCCGCTCAGTACATGAGTCTGTTGGCGACTCATAGTCCTAACCCAAGAGGAAGGCTAATAATAAAAGAAGCTGCAGATTGGTGCAAAAGGAGACCAGAAGAGACAGTAGCTGATAGCAAAGCTCTTTCACGGTAGAACTATCTCAGCTGGGTATATTGGACAACTGCTTTGCTAGCATCTCATGGAACTTGAGTAGGAGTGGGGCAAGAGAGTTTCAGCCTTTGGTTAATTGTTACATTGATTCTTACAACCACACATTGAATTTGATTTGATTTAGGCCCCTGTATGTGATTTTTTTTTTCTTATCTAGAAGCTAATTACTTTTTTTTTTTTTTTTGTCTTTTTGAGACAGGGTCTCTCTATGCAGCTCAGGGTGGCCTTGAGCTCACTTTCATAGCCCAGGCTGGTCTCACGCTCAAACCTATCCTCCTGCCTCAGCCTCCCAAGTGCTGGGATTACAGGTGTGCATCACCACACCCTGCTCTTAGAAGCTAATTACTTTTAGTAAGAGTTATAACAAACTTTGTGTAACTGGCACTAAGTTTTTATTCTTCTCCCAAGTAGATGAATATTTTCTTTAAAAATATCCTACATATGTTTTAAAATGTTCCAAAATTTTTAATGTTCTTCAGATGCTGTCACTGGGATGGAGGATACTTGTGTGTCTGAAATCAAACCGTTGGGGCCCAGATATGTGTGGAGCTGCCATCCATGGCATCACAGGAACGCTCACACTGAAGGAGGAGAATTGATAAGAAAAGTGGTAGTTTGATTTCCCCATAGTAAGCGCGCTTGCAAATGTAGCAAACCAAACTCTTACTTTTCCCGAATGAGAACAGAGCTTTTGAAGATGGTTAGGGAGCAAAGAGCAGTGAGGGAAAGAGAGGCAGAGAGCCAAAACAGAATAAGATGTACAACATATATGTACAACTACCAACAATAACTGTACCATTATGTACAGTAAACATGCATTACTAAAAATGAAAAAGAACGAAAAAGATAAAATTAGAATGATTCAAAATGGAGGGGCCCATCAGGATGGCTCAGTGGTCTGAAGCACCTGCTTAGGAAAGCTTAGGCGGCTGCAGGGACTGCGGTTCGATCCCCGGCACCACCTGCTGTGCCAGCCCTGCCCTCAGGCCAGCTTCTTGCACAGTGCAGGTTGGTTATTTTTTCAGGAACAGATTAACAAAATAAAAGTTTTACAGAATTGACTTGAGACATACTTTCCTCTTACATCCCTGGCACTTTCAGTGCACAGCACAAAACAGAAAATCTGACTGTCAAAATGAGGACAGTGTTCTGTGAGAAGTTACTAATATATTCAGTAAATATTTTCCGTATTCACAAAGGGGTAAATACAACGAAACTAAGAGAACATAACTTAGGTGTGAAGGCATCACAGAACACGTGCTTTGCACCCATTGCCAAGGGAAAGCCTTGAGGACATTGAGTCAGAGAAATTACTGAGGTCTCCAGTTTCACCAGCAGGCATAATAGCTCTGGGACCATTCGTGCTTTGCAAAACAAGATAATGAAAAATTAATTGGATTCTGTGAAATATGTAAGTAACAGCACTCAAGTTAGCATTGTTTGACTAAAATTCTCAGACAAGGCCAGATGATTACTTTTGATGGACAAAGAAAAAAACAGAAACACATTTATGTAAGAGAAAGAAATATGACTGTAGAAAAAGGGTAGGTTATTCTCTCTTAGTGGTAATGGAAATCTTTGTTTCCAATGAAATATTTTACCTATGCCTAGAAGGATCTCATAAATATTTATAATCAATTGCTTTGGCTATTGATTTATTTATTCTCCAGCTCAGCCTGCCCTGAGGGTGGAGCTAGTGAGGCATGTGGTGCTGGGGATCCAGCCACAGTCCCCTGTGCCTGCCTAAACTTGCCTAAGCAGGTGTTTTAGCTGGCTGAGCTCTCTCTCCAGACCGTGTATTGTATGTTGTTATGGTTTATGTCTAGTTGTCCCCTCAAAGCCTCATGCAATCAGGGACAGGGACTTCTAGAGTTTGAGACTTGCCTCATGATCCCTGGGATTATGTGTTTTAGTACTGATGGGATTATGGGTCTGAATACTTCTGGGATTATGGTGTAGCCTAAGGCAGATAAGCTGAGGTGGAGCGCCTGAATGTCATATAGAGAGAGACAGAGAGACAGACTCTTGCTGCTGCTCTCTGCTACCCTGATTATTCTGTCACCTCTGTTGCCATGTGCCACGCAGCCTCAGAGTCCAAATATGGACCGAAACCTCCAGTAAAAGTGAGCTAAATAAACCTTTCCTTCCTTCATTTTGGGAGTCGGGTATTTGTCCCAGCAACAAGAGAAAAGTAACTAAGACAGATATTTAAACAGAAATAATAAGAATTCTTTATTTGAGTGATATAAAAATCCCATGTGAGGTTGGAAGCACCCATAAAACTTTTCAGACAGGATTTGGGGACATACTTCTGCTGATCAAGACTTTAAATTTAGTCTATCCTAGTGTTTCTGATATAAGACTATAGGAAAGTCCAATTAAAATTTGTAACTTTTCCCCCAAACATTTATTTATCTAGACATACAGAACAGATATTCAAATAAGGAGCCACTCCAGATGTTCTTAGCATTTTCGTGGATAAATCCCAGGCCTTCAGATTTAGAACAACTTGGTAGCTTCTGGTGCCAACCAAGCAGCATGGATCTGATTTAAAGATAATTAGATGACTTGCAACTTGTAATTCACTGCGTGCCCAGGGGTCAGTTCAAAGAGAAGCTCTAGCCAGAACGAGGTTTGACTCCTCTGGGTTAGATCTAAGATAAAATATAAAAAGTTGTCTCTGAATTTAGCAGCCAAAGTAGAGTTTTAGCAGTGGTAGAGCTCATGGAGTGACGTCACACACTGTGCACTGGGCATGAAAGTTACCTTCTGATTCTTAGTTGTTTGAAGTCTCCAGATTTTAAAGTGTACACAGGAGTGTGTTCTACTCATCCCTGGAGTAAAATATGCTAAACTCATAACTTAAAGGAGGAGCAGTTTAATGGAGCTCACAGTTCCTGGAACTGTGGCTTGTGGGCTCCTAGACAGAAATCTCGTCATGGAAGAGTAGACAGAGGAAAGAGGCTAGATTGTGGCAGCCATGAAGCAGAGGATCAGGGCCAGAGAGGAATGGGGCAGGAGTCATGCCTGGGACTCAGGGTCATGCCCTCATGAACACCTGAACTCATTCAATAGTGTTTTTCTGACTTAATTTAATAAAGCAGAGAAACCAGGATTAAGATCACAGCTATTGAATTCAGCAAACACAGACTCATCCTCAATAGCAAAATAGCCTAAATATTTTCTATACATACTTAGGAGTATCTGCGAGCATGTGTTCTAAACTTGTGGTTCATTCAGAGTTTGTTTCTTCACCCTTTGTCTCTCAGAGTCCCACGTACAGACCCGTGTCTGTGACTTGCATCAGTATTTCATTTCTGGGATGCTTCCAAGTGAATCTGAGGAGAATGGAGCAATGTCTTCCTACAGCATCAAGGAGAGTTGACGTGATGCTGCCCCCCATTTTATCTTGCAGTACCTTCTTCCACACCTCCCAGTCCTTGTGGGCTCTTGTAATGCTCTTTGCTCTCCTTGGGCCTCCTGTCTAGCAATGGTAATGACCTTGGCCTCCATTGCCCAGGCCTGGCACACCGTTGGCTTACACACTTAACCTTACATGTCCACTTATGCAATAACTAAATGGGATTCTCTTTAGTTTATCTAAGTGAAAGTATTTTTCCAGCCAGAAAACTATTCAATTTTGTAAAGTACTATAGACTCTTTAATTTCACACAGGCATCTTCAAATATGATCTTTCAGAGACTAAGCAGGTTAAACAGTCAAGGATAACCGAATAAAAATTGATGAAATTTAAGACAATGGGAAGTTGTTCATCCTCTAATTCTACTTTCTTTCTAAAAGAATAACCATATGGGAGCAGGGGTTTGAGATCTCTGAGCTGTGGTATGTGCAAGCTACCTGTACAGAGTTGACCTACTATCACTGTGGAGTTTTTGAAACTCAGTATCATTTAAATAATAGTGATTTATAGGTTCATTTACCATGAAGACCAACTTTTAATTTAATCGACATTGTTGTTTTCTTTGTATAGAAACATAAATTAAGAGGAGAAGGAAAACTGAAAAGAAAACAACGCATTAGTGAACTATAGTATTAGCCCTTTATAAAGTGGCTATCAGTACTGCTTTATATCAACCCTGTGAATACCTAACTGACAAGCATGAAGTTTATTTTGAGTTTCTAGGAAAGGGATAAAATTGCTAGTCAAGTATAGTTTAATTCACCAAATTAAAAACACAGTGAATTAGTCATCCAGCAGTGCTGTGTATTAAAGTACATAGGGTGACAGCATATTTCAAGCATTGTCTCAAGTGGACACCTTAAGTCTGAGCAGGTAGTTTTCCTTAATCTCAGAGAGAAACACCAAGCTGCAACAACTCTAAGTCAGTGGAGTTTGTTGCAGATAAATTGGATGTATACTGGACACAGAAGGTTGTATCTAGTGGGAAAGATTCTACGATAGGCTTTATGAGGCCAATACAAGGCTTACCTTGTCCAGGGATAGTTCCTTTCTCTCTCTCTCTGTCTCTCTCTGTCTCTCTCTCTGCCATTGCGTAAACTCACACTGATATCTCACTATCAGAAAATAGAGCTTGTCCTAAAATTTCCTTGAAATGTTGCCTCACTCTCTATTTCATAGCAAAAATTTCTCAAAAGAAGGTCTGTACGTATTCTGCAATCTTTCTACCCCTTCTCTTTGCGCTAAGGCTAGTCAAAGTTTTGTCCCCATTACATTAAAATTATTCTTAATCAAAGTTACTGAAGATGCCTATGTCCCTGAATAAAATGGCCAGCTCTCCAGTCTTTATTTTCTGCAGCGCAGAAGTCATTGTCTCTTCTCCTTATAACTTTCTTCACTTAGTTTTTAGCTCATTTGTAACTTACTGTGTTGTGTCTGTGCCTAATCTTCCTTAGCTTTCTAATTTTTGTATATTGGACATGCCCATGACCCTTTCTCTATCTGAATATGCTTAAATAGCACAAGTATATCTCCCAACTACTTCAGCTCCATATTCTGCCCTTTAATAACTTATGCTTATCTTTGCGTGGACAGCTAATGGGCATCTCAAAAAATACAGATTCTCCATTGCTCACCCCAAAAATAGCCTGCTTCAACTCAGCATACCTGTGTGCAATAACTGATGTATCTGCTCTCCTTTATTTTTAAGTATTTAATTTTATCATTCTCACTCTCTTACCCCAGAAAGTATTGCTTTGTTCACTACTATACCACAATATCCAGAATACAGGCAGATATTTTGTAGAGGTCTCATAACCGAGTTCTCATTTTGCAATATCTTTTCCACTGCTTTTCCATGGATAATTCACTTCTCTTTGAGGCTCAAACTGGTCAATTCTAAAATAATATCAGAGGGGCCCAGCAGGATGGCTCAGTGGTCTAAAGCGCTTGCTTAGGAAAGCTTAGGCAGCTGCAGGGACCGCGGTTCGATCCTCAGCACCACATGCTTCACCAGCCCTACCCTCAGGGAAGGCTGAGCCTGCCATAAAAATAAATAAATAAACAAAGTTCTGAAACAAAAAAAATAAAATAAAAAATTCTTTAAAAAAATAAAGTAATATGAAATATTGTTTAAAAATAAATAAAATAATATCAGAATAATATCTGCACTGGTAGCATTTCACCTATTTCCAAAGACTGGGTAAAAATTAATTTGCTTAAGCAAAAGGAAATGCGCTTCCAGGAAGAATTTAGAATCTCAGGACCCCAATGTCTGTCTAAGACAAGAACTATTTAGGAAATTAGAAAAAAGTCAGAAGATCGGCCACCACTACAGGTTTCCCTTTTAAGTTCTTTGATCATCAATTTTTCCCAACTACTTTCATCACAGAAAATACAGTGCCTACTCCCTGTCCTCAGCTCCTGCTCTGGGGAGCAGCAACCACCCGCAAGGACCCCTACATTAGCCAGCTTGTCGTTAGAAGTAGAACCAATGGGAGGCACATTATGGGCAGGTACATAGACAGACAAGCAGACAGATAGATAGACAGACAGGTGGAGAGGGAGGGAGGGAGAGAGAGAGAATAGACAGATACTATAAGGAACCAACTCATAGTTATGGAAGGCAGCATTTGAGATCAGTAATTTGCAAGCTGGAGACTGAGAAAAGCTGGTTGATGAGTGAAGTCTTGACTGTTACCAAAGGCAACTGCAAATTTATGAACCAAGAAACCCAACAACATCTTCTTTATTACACCACTGTAACTGACTTTTCAATTCAATCATGGTATTATCATATATAGTCAATAGGTTGAGTATTGATTCATTTTCTAGTGGTGGCAACGGTGCTTAACGTGAGCATTGCTGTATTTATAACCTCTAAAGCAGTCCTACTTTATGTAGTCAAAAATATTTCTCATGTTTCACACATGGCAGACAGCTCTGCAGGTGGCAAGGTTCCACAGCTAATAGGTGGACACTGTGCTCTTGCAGCTCATGATTCTTCTGAGGAAACAACTAGTACATGTCCTATAAGATATCTATAGAGGGATTATAGAACATTGGGTTTAAAATGCCATGAGGATCCCAAGGGTAAGGGTTTGCAGGCCTTCCTATGAGTCAATTAGAGAAATCAAAAATTTCTTAAGACTGAGGTACAGGAATGGAGGCATCGGTACTCAAAGGCCAGCTTCCTTAGAAATCCAACATCAAAAAAAAAAAAAAAAAAAAAAGAAATCCAACATCAAAAATGTCAGTGTTATCAGGTAGGATTACAACTGCTTCCATACCAGTCATGCATTTACTAAGAATCTTCATTTTCACGTAAAGAAACATTGTGATCTTTGATGATTGTTGTACAAAGTGAATAAACTATAGTTTCTCCTAATGCTTCTTCTGCTACGTCACATTTTATTTCAGCCTGACTGTTCCTTTACCAGTGCATAAATTCAACAACCTGAAATAGATAATTTCTGCTCTTGATACCTGCATGTTGCTAGGTAGTCATTCTTCTCAGAGTGCCTGTCTTTCCATTCATTACATACCCCATGATATTTGTCATGATGACTTTTATTTATTAGTGGGGATTCCTGTGCTGCCCAGTTTAGTAAGCCCTCACGGCCCACTTTCCATCCAGATGAATCATACAGGACTTGTGGGCAGCTCTGTGCCACTGTGGATACTCTCTGGTCACAACGCTTACCACTCTGCACTCCCCCGCTCATTGGTTACACTCCTATGTGCTCATTCTGGTCAGGTAGACTCATATCCTTAACCTCGGATTCCATAAGATTAGTGTAAACCCCAGCACACAAAAGGCATTCACATTTGCTGAAAAGTGACTGTACCATGAATCTGGAAGGACTGAAATAGATGTCAAACACTTCTTGCAAATCTGATGTCTTTTAGTCTTTTTTTTGTTGTTGTTTTAATAAACTGCTTCAATAAGTACATGTTTTCTTGAGAATATATCATGATTTAAACAAAACCTTAGGAGAATTTTACATTTTTTTTTAGTTCCTAGGAATACAGGACTACCCCATTCAAAGGTTCTTAGATGGGCTGAAGACAAAATCATAATCCAAAGATACCTCCAGAAGCTGAAAAAATGGCTGAGTCTAAGAGGATGAAATCAATAAGGCACAGATCAATTTAAGCTTTCTTATGAGTACCTGAGAAAGGAGGGCTGTAACTCCACAGAAGCAAAACTAAAAGAGGTGTAAAGAGAAGTCATGTAAAGTGAGAATAAGACTTGGCTCGTGAAATGTTCAAGATGATCTTCAGTCATAATAATAAAACAATTATTTCTAAAATTAGGGAAGGAATAACCTCGTTCTACTCTGGTCAGATTCCACCTTGGCAGGCTGATCTCCAGTGTTTGATATGATTACTCATCCATGGGAAGCTGCGCAGGCTTTGAAGGCACAGCAAGGAGAGTATTTTTGAAAGAATCCACTCTCATACAATGACCAGCCATAATTATTTTTTTCTTTCTAAGCCTGGTCTACCTGAGCAGCTGCCCACAGCCAGAGTTCTCCTCTGCTGCCTCAGCCCTCTCATAGCCCTCTCACCATAGAATGAAGACAAACTTTATGGTCACCCTCAGGCCCACAATGATAAGCTGCCCACAGTTTTAAAACACATCATGTGCATCAAAAGCGAAGAAAAGAAATGGGACAAGTCCTTCCCTCAAGGTTAATTCATTCAAACAGCAGCCCCACTCAGCTCATTAAAGAGTGCTTAAATGTTTACTTTTCATGTAACAGTCATTTATCAGAATTTGTAACATGCTTGTGGTTTGATTCATTACATACTATTTTTATTATAATGTAGTCTTATAAAATTTTAACACACAAATCCTTGTCACTGTACAGTGATAAAAGCTTAAATTGATTTGATTATTGCAGAGCATAATTAGTGTCATGAATATATAAGATTTCAGGGTCAGGGTACAGCTCAGTGGCACAGAATCTGCCTGCAAAGTACAAAGACCTCAGTTGGGTATATATAAAATTATATATAAAATTATATATATAATCTATTCATATATAAAATTATACATATAATTCATATATAAAATTATATATATAATTTTTAAACACAAAAGCATATTACATTAGGACAAATGGAAGCAAGCCTAAATCTCAGCAAGATACATGTGTATTTTCAAAATGGTTAATGACAAGTCTTAAACCACTTGGAGGCTTATAGTTATGTGAATGCATTGAAAAGAATGATGTAGCACTTTTATTTTTACAATAGGTGCTTTCAATAAATGTGCATTGCGTCCACTGAAACTCTTTGTAATTATAATGAATAAGTTCTAGTTCTCTAGTTTTCAGAGCTCTTTTAAGACTTTATTGAACAAAACAAACCTTTGCTCTGTGAATCACATTGAATTCTGTGCTTAAAACTTTAAAAGGGATTAAGAAAAAAATCCCTTGAAGTATGACAAGATTATAAGAAAACATAGAATTATATAGTGTGTAAATTCTTTAGAGCTGTGGAGACAGGGCGGTGGTCTAAGTGCCTGTCTGTCAAGTTTGACCTGAGCTTGACCCCTGGTACTGCATGCCACACCAGCCCCAGAACCCTGGGCCGTCCATGCCAGCCACTGAAACCAGATGTGGTGGTGCATGCCTGTAATCCCAGCACTGGAGAAGACTGAGGTAGGAGAAGAAAATTCTTTCAAAAATTCGTGAATATTTGCACTGCGGTAGAAAATTACTTTTAACCTCATCACAGTGATCCACACTTTGAGAAACTGTTCGTGACTCATAGTATAGGTCAAACACTAATAGATTAAAATACAGTTACTTCAGCTTGCATGTTAGTGATCTCAAGATCAAAGATCACTTTGCTCACCACCACATATACAATGTCCTCATGCAATGCCTGACAGGTGACAAACTAGCGTATTTAGTATGAGGAGCAAGTTCTCATCATTAAATCTACCCAATGATTAAACAAGTTTTTATAGGAGTTTTCTTTTTTTAGAAAAAGTGCTCATTTTTGAGCCAGACATGGTGGTGCACACCTGTAATCCCAGCACTCAGGAGGCTGAGGCAGGAGGATCCGTGTGAGTTCGAGACCAGCCTGGGCTACAAAAGTGAGCTCAAGGCCAGCCTGAACTGCATAGAGAAACCCTCTTTCAAAAAGACCAAAAAAAAGTGCTCATTTTTAAATTTAAAGAGAGTTAACACAATAATATAGCTCTTTTTAGTCTCCTCTAACTTCCTCTGTCTGAATCTAAATAGGATTGCTCCCAAATACAAAAAAAAAAAAAAAAAAAATATATATATATATATATATATATATATATATAGATAGATAGATAGATAGATATAGATATAGATATATGCAGGGAGCCTACATCATTATCAAAATTTTTACATAAAAACACTTAAAAGTTATTTCTCAACCCTATGTCCAAAAGAATAATATTTTTTCAAATAAAAGTAGCTTTAACATTGTTAAGGAATGTTGAATTTGAGGATATCACTAATTTACTCAGAACCATGACAAAGATAAAATCAGTGAGGACCCTAATAGGAGTTAGATAGCTATTCTTTTTTTTCCCCATAACGTAGGGTCAAACTCAGGACCTTGCACTTGCCAGGCAGGCACTTGTGCCCCTGTGCTATCTCCCCAGCCCCAATGTGCTAACTTCTCCTTAATCATGTCTGTAATTCACTGATTTAATAATTATTGCTGAAATATCAAATTTTCCATCAAGATATTCTTAAGGGCATCTAATTAAAATGGCATCTGGATGCCTCTTGACACAAGCACCAGAAATTGAATTGAAAGATAAACTCTTGATGTTGCTTATTTCCAGTGGATTAGGACATTTTCCTTTTCTTTTTCCTTTCAGAATTCCCCCAAACATTTTTTAGGAAGAAATTATACAATATCTACTTTCTTTAAAAAGCAACAAAGTGCAACAGATATGTAGGTGTTATAAGACGATAGGAACCCACACATCCATGGAACTTTGGTTGTCTGTCTCGACTGTGGTACATAACCCTAACTTGTCCCCATGGCTTGCTGTGTGCCTGGGTTCTCATAACCCAGGTTGTCAGCCTTGTATACTGGTCAAGAGAAGTTTATTCATGAGATACCATGAACGGCCTCACTTCCTCTGATAAAGAAATCAACAGTAAAACTAACTTTGTTTCATTTGAAAAGCAGTAATTGATGGTTTTCAACCAAGCAAAGTGCAAACTAAACTTTAATCTTGTCTCTTTCACAAGAGCTTCAGACAAGCCTTGGTAGCTGCAGAGCTCTGAGAATCTGTCCAGGCTCTCTTCTGAAACTCAGTACTTTATCATTGACCAAAAAATACATATGATAATCTCCTTCGCTCTAATCATGTGAACGTTAAGGTTTTTTTTTTTTTTTTTTTTTTTTTTTTAATTCAGTGGGGCGTGGAGGACCACTTGACAAGCTCTCCTTGAAAGAAGAGCGATTGTCTCCATTTTGACTGAGCCTGACCCCATTTCCTCATATTGAAATGTACAGAGCTGACCAGGACTTCTCATTATCCTTTCCATTGGCCTTAAGCAGTGTGTACTGGTCTAGCCGAGGTGCTGGTGGTAATTTTTGAAGATGGCATGCATGTTTCCCTGACAACACCTGCTGCTCTCCAGTATGAGCCTGTTCGAGACAAGATGAAGAGCTAACATACCACGCTGTCAGCTGGGATCGAGACTCGAGATAGAGGCTATGACTTCCTGGGGGCTTGAAAGATTACACTCCAAAACTGAAGCACCAGGCCCCCAAAATATTAGGTATTTTCTCTAGGCATATTACAAATTACTTCCTCTGCATACGGCAGAGGTAAATGCAGGCTACCTACCTAGCTCAGCTCACAGCGCTCATCTTCTTCCCACAATTCCCTTTCTCAAGCCACTCCCCCTTCTTCACTGAATAAAACCCAGGTGCAGCCCCGGGTTGCTCTATTTGTTCCAGAAAACCATCTTCATGTCTATACTTAGGGCCCTTGCCTCCCTATTAATATTATATCTATCTGTCTATCTATCTATATATATATATATATATATATATATATATATATATATATAATAGAGAGAGAGAGAGAGAGGTATAGATATATATGTTATAATTTCCCAGTATGTATATGTGTAGTATTCACTATTGTCATTAAATATTCCATCCATCAATAATATAAGGTTAAGTAACTTTCAGATCAGATGTGTGTGTGTCTTTGTTATCACCGTATGTTGTGCTGGGAGTGGTAGATTGGAATTAACTTGGTGGAATTCCAATTAACGTGTTTTTATCTTATTTTATTTTTTAATCTTATTTTTTTCTTGTTTCAGAACTTTTGTTTGTTTATTTGTTTATTTTTATGACTGGCTCAGCCTGCCCTGAGGGCAGGGCTGGCCCAGCATATGGTGCCAGGGATCGAACCGCGGTCCCTGCAGCTGCCCAAGCTTTCCTAAGCAGGCACTTTAGACCACTGAGCCATCCTGCCAGGCCCCTTAACGTATTTTTAGTATTATAAATTTAGACTTCTTGGGCCAAGATGAGAACCAGGAAGCGACTCCGAGGATGGAAGGGGGGCTATTATCAGAACTTATTCCCAACCTTCTTTTTATCACTTTTTCTTTTTTTATTAGTGTCTGTTTGCAGTAATAATGATTACATTCCTTGTGTGTGTGGAGGAGTTCAAACTGTGGGACAGAGTTGTCACTTTCTGGCCTCAGTACTGTCTTTGAGTTCATCTTGTTTCTTACTGTCTGGTTTCTCCACACCCTTTCTTGAAAGAGACCATGTTGAACATGAAAAGACACAGAGGAGGATCCAGGACATTTGTGTCTGATCCTTGCATCCGCAGCTTACCTGACAGCCAGCCTTGGACCACTTGTCCTGTGCTTCATGGAGCTGCTTCACTGTATACCGGTGATATAGCGCCTAACCTTGACATGAATGAATACTCCTTCTTTAGATCCTAGATGATAAAGAAAAAATGGCAATTGCATCTATACTGTGTGGGCCTTGACTATTCTCTTGTCAAGTGGAACATTATTGAATAACATATGATAAAAATGGACATTTCTATAGAGAAGCTATCTGGTCGTAACATCTTTAAATACTCTTTCTCCAGCATAAAATGTGAAGCAATATCATGAGATAAATGAAAGACAGCAATAGAAAACACGTGGAATGATAGATACTATCTGAATATGTTTTCATCAATTATATTCTAGAAAGGGCAGTATTGTTTAAGATAATTTGAAAATTCATAGCCCTATTGTTAACAAAATAGTTTTATGGGCCCGGTAGGATGGCTCAGTGGTCTAAAGCGCCTGCTTAGGAAAGCTTAGGCGGCTGCAGGGACCGTGGTTCGGTCCCCAGCACCACATGCTGCACCAGCCCTGCCCTCAGGGCAGGCTGAGCCGGCCATAAAGATAAATAAATACATAAACAAAAGTTCTGAAACAAGAAAAAAAGTAAAACAAAATAAAAAACAATTCTTTAAAAAATAAATAAAATAGTTTCAATCCTCATGATTTTTTAGTACTGACAAAAGTATATTACTGCCGGGCGTGGTGGCGCACGCGGGAGGCTGAGGCAGGAGGATCGGTGAGAGTTCGAGACCAGCCTGGGCTACAAAAAGTGAGCTCAAGGCCAGCCTGAACTGCATGGTGAGACCCTGTCTCAAAAAGACAAAAAAAAAAAAAAAAAGTATATTACTACAAAATATTTTGGAGATAGTACTACTCAACTATCCTGTTGTTTGTCAAAATTATTTTTTGAGAAATAAAAAGGGATTTGTACAATTAGACCACAATGTCATAATTTCCCGTTTGTGTATCTGTAGTATTCACTGTTGTCCTTAAGTATTCCATCCATCAACAACACAAGGTGAAGTAACTTTCAGATCAGTATTTGGAGCCTTCTGAACATGAGACACTTGGCATCTACCTCTCTTGCAAGCACATACGCAAAATGCTTCCAAGAAACAGAGCGGGTTGATTCTTTGCTCCTACTCAACAACTAATTCCCACCACTTGATGCTACTGGACTCCAAAGTACCCGCATGGTTCACGCAGGCAATCTGGGCTGTGAGTGTGTGGTAAGGGGGTTCATGAAATTCTGGTTGAGAAAAATTGTGTTTACACATTGTCCACAAACATTGTGTGTGTGTGTGTGTGTGTGTGTGTGTGTGTGTGTGTGTGTGTGTGTGGTGGTCTGAGGAGGAATAATGCACAAAGCAAATAGATTCAAAGAAACATCACAAGCGGAGGGAGATGCAGTGTTGGTCTTGGGTCTTGTTGGTCTCTCCGCTATCTGACTCAAGCTTACCTATCTTTACAAAGATTCATAATTTTAACTTACATTAACCTTAGACAGAATGATGCAATTGGCTCTCGTGCAATGCTGTTTACTACCAACAGCCAACAGGACGACAGCCCATCAATACTATCATTCTTTCTTTCCCACTGTATTGTGGTAAACTACAAAGGCACTACAATCTCAGCTTAAGTGAATTTACAAATTAAAATAATTCATAAACATTATGAAATGACAGAAATGTTAACAACAGAACACAGACATTGCCCCGCCCAGTCATGATGCCTGGCTTTTCTCCAAGATAAATATTTCAAAAATATACAGGCCAACAATTTTTAAGGAAAATACTGAAAATACTGAGAGAATCTTATTTATTTGGTACAGGATCTCACTATGCAGCTCAGACTCTTAGTGATCCTCCTGCCTCAGCTTCCTTAGTGGTGGGAATTATAGGGGTGCACCACTACAACTGATTTCAGTGACCAGCTCAGGGCCAGCACAGCATGTGGCACTGGGGATCAAATCCAGGTTCTTGCTTGTGCCAGGCAGGCACTTAGACTGCTAAGCTATCTCCCTGGGCCTGAAAGATATTATACTCCTCTATTTTTACCTTAGTTATAGACATTCAAGGGCCAAATTTAATAATCTCTGCCTGGAAATGCACAAAAATTTTGTTAAAATATAAGGAAAAATATATGGCAAATAAGATATATATATATATATATATATATATATATATATATATGTGTGAAAAGATTATATATGGTTATATATGAAAGATTACATAGGAAAAATATTATATACATAATATATAATATATATTAAAGAAAAACTAGAGGAAATACAACAGCTTAATACACTTTTTGCTACGATAGCACAATATCAGGGAATGGGCAATTTATTTTTAAAACATAGATTTATTTGTCCTAGTTCTGGTAACGAAGACTCCCACTTTAAGAAGGTGGCCTCTCCTGAGTGCTTTTCCTCTTGCTGCTACCTCATGATGAAGAGTGTGAGTAGACATGGAAACAGAGAGCTGGGAGGTGGACGTTGAACTCATCTTTTTATCAGCCATCCATTCCCACAGCAGGAGATTCACTCTCAAGCTATGGGCAATAATGCACCCCTGCTGACAGCCCTTTCACTACCTCATCGCCTCTGGACTCTGCTACCCTGGGGGAGGGGGGTCAAGGTTTCAAGCCAGAAATTTGGGAACACATTCAAAGCCATAGGAGCTTTCTTGTGAGCAAAGCAAGCCCTTTTATTCACAAAACAAAAGGACTAAGGTGCTCATCACTGCCCATGATGAGTTCCACGGAACCATAAGAGGATTTCTTCAGCTGTGCTTGGAAAGTCTCAATGAATAAAAGCCAGTCAGTTCCCGGGGATGTAGCTCAGCAGCATAATTGCCTGCCTAGCAAGCACAAGGTCTTGAGTTCCATCCCTGGTACAACAAAAGTAACTTTCCTTCTCTGACAAATCCACCAGATCTTCAAAAACCATAATAAAATATCTGCAAGTCCACAGTTGCCCCCAGCTTTCACTTTATCTCTGCTGTAAACACATTTTTAGGGCCATTTTTCATACTCACATGTGCCTATACATTTTCTAATCAGGTAGTGTTTTTGTTACCTTTCCCATTGCAGAGACAAAAGACCTGATGATCAAAGTTAAGGGAGGAAAGGTCTACTTAGCTCACGATTTGTAAAAGTGTTAGTCTATTATCAGCTGACTCCAAGCCAGGGTGGACTGACAGAGAAGAACGATTATGGTGGGCAGACTGGAAGAAAGCAACAAGTACAGGAGGCAAGGCTGCTTCTGTCCTACATGTATAGTGCATCCAGGCTACCTGCCCTAGAGCTGGTGTACGCCCATGCCCCTAATCCCACCCAGGACTATGCCGAACCAATCAGTGCACAATTTACTAATCACACACATGTTATCCCAGGACCATACACTCTAGATTTAGCCACCTCTACAAAAGCCCTATGACTACATTAGGTTTTAGAGAGAGATTTAGACACAAACCATAACAGGTTGTCTTAGTATTCCTTAACATTTAAAGAACACAGGATGAAGAATTTGGTAAAAAGAAAGATACAAAGAATAAAATAGAGATCACTGATTGTCCTATAAACTACTGTTAACAACTGGTGGCTTTAAAATTTACTTTTCTGCAGCCTTAAACGGCAGCTAGAATGTAGTGCTACAAGCTGGCTTAGGGAACTTCAACACTGAATGCTAAGTTTTGGCCTTCAGAGTTTTGCCTAATTTCTAATTATAATGGAGTTATTTGCTGCAGCTCTTTCACACCCTTTGCCAGCATGTACTCCAGCTTGAGGACAGAGCTAACAGTCAATGGGAAGGTGCCAATGCTGCAGAGGCCACACCGCATACACAGGATGCTCCTTCCACACTCCCACACACCTGAGTGAGAAACCCTGCAGGGCTCCAGGGAAGCTACAGGCTGCAGCAGCTGACACCTGGGGAAGGAAAAGAAGGCCAGTTGCTCCAAAGCAGGCCAGCCCTGTTCAAAGACAACTGCAGTTTTCCCTGCAGTGAAGGGAGCAGAAGGGGACATCCTTGGGAGTCAACAGAAAAGCACGTGTTCCTCAAACTACACGAGATCATCTTCTTCCCAGATCAATGGAGGTAGATGGATGTTGGAACAGGAGGCCTACAGTTAGCCCTGCCCACGTCACAGCTGGTGTCCAGGAGACAGGTCCAGATGGGCATCAAGATCCGGAGCCCTCTTTGTAACCATGCAGGAGCTAAGCAGCCTTCCAGGCAACCAGCTTGCCTGCTTGCGACCAGTACACTGCAGTGTTCAGGGGGCTGCGTGAGTGTTGTGCTGTACGTGCTGCACGCACAGTAGCTTTGTTTGCTTGGTGGCTGATATATTCATGCTGAGTTTCTTTCCTTTGCCTCTTCCATTTTGGTTCATGTTTCTTTAGTAGTAATATATTCTTAAATTAATTTTTAAATATCTTTTTATTGTGCTTTTCTTTTCAAGTTTTCTTTCCTATTTTCTTTCCTTCCTTCCTCATATTCTTATTATCTTTGTCCTCTTTTCCTCCACATTTTATACAGCATTTTTAAAATTTTATTTTATTGTAGGTAGCATTTTTAGAGGAAGTGCCAGTGGATGTGCCAAAGACAGCACGAAGCAATCAATGATCTGGTTCAGGTAATACCATTTTTGCGCATGTCAGGGCAAACCTTGCCAATGTGTGATCAGAGGATCTAAATGAAACTAACTACAAACTTATGGACAGGCCTGACGATCTCAGTGCCCCTCAACCTCTAGTCTTTCCTTCTGTTTATGTCCTTCCTCCACCCCACAAACACTCTTGCAGTCCCCCTCAACACTTGCCCTTTATTTAAGCTATCAAGCAAATCCTACAGAGTCCAACCTCCTGCCTATTTTTAATTGATTCCATTTTCTTTTATCCCCTTCTCTCCTTTTTTATTTATGCTCTTCCTTTTCCCTTTCCCCTTCAGTTTTCCTCTTCCCTCCCTTAAAACCTCAGGAAAACCGCTTATAGGATATAGTGTGAGAGGCACTGATAAAAAGGTAAATCTGTCAAAACAGTGTTCATGAGAGATGTATGGCTGGACCTTATGATGTTGTTATAACCAGTAATAACCCTCTTTTATCATCATAGTGACTGGTGCAATCATAGTAAACTCAATAGATTAAAGGGGGAGGCAATACCTCTTGGCAAATAAACTGCTGTCATTGGGGAAAACAGAATATAATTAAAGATCTTTGTATCAACAACAAAGACACTTCAATCTGTTGGGCTTCCACCCTCAGAAAAATGCCACCAAACACTCTCAAGACTCCCAACGCTGATAAATGGAAAATCAAAGGAGAGGAGATCAAATACCAAATGGTTAAATTACATGAAATGATCAAAGAGAAAGCAAAGAAAGTTAGCATAGGTCAAAGAGACCATAACCAGATAGTGGAACTAATAGATAAACTGCCCAGTGTAGTTCATTTAAGGAACGATCAGATAAAATACTCAACCCAAACCATTAAAAACATGAATAAAAACTTCACCAAAGAAGCAGAGCTTATGAAAAGATATCACATAGAAATTCCAGAAGTAGAGATTTCTACTGAATATATGAACAGCAGAAGTGAACACTGAGGAGAGATTATCATATCTAGAAGACAGATGTAATGCATGGAATCGCATACTCAGGTAACTTCAAAGCAACCCAAGAGCAAGAAAAATGGATCCAGCAGCTACTAGATGATGCAGAAAGACCAATATAAGATTAACTAGAGTTAGAAAAATATCAGAACATAGGAAGAATATAATTTAAAAGAACCTGTTGCTGGGGAGATAGCTTAGTGGAATCAGCATTGGCCTGGCAAATGCAAGGACCTGAGTTCAAACCCTGGTCCAGAAAAAAAAAATCTGTTAACATAAATCTTGGCAGAAAACTATGTATAGAAAAAGAAAACTGAAGAAATTGTGCATGACATAACATAGTCAGAGTTTCAGAAAACTAGTACAAGGAGAGAATCTTAAAAGTTTTGCTTAAAAGCAAAAGATCACTTGTAAAATTGTACCTGTTAAGATTACTGCAGACCAGGCCTGCTCTGCCAGCCCTGTCCCTGGGATGCTCTGAGATGGTGATTGAGACTGAGTGTGCTGGTGCATGCCTGTAATCTCAGCACTTGGGAGGCAGAAAATAGGATCACTATAAGTCCAATCTGTGTAGTGAGACCCTGTAGACCCTGTGCTAAATACATTTTTAAAAAAAGATTGTAGCAGACTCCTTGGGCCATAAAGAACATAATTGTTATATACTATAAACATATACTAATAAAATTAAAAGCTTGGGACCCGGCAGGATAGCTCAGTGGTCTAAAGCGCCTGCTCAGGAAAGCTTGGGCAGCTGCAGGGACCACGGTTCAATCCCTGGCACCACATGCTGTGCCAGCCCTGCCCTCAGGGCAGGCTGAGCCGGCCATAAAAATAAATAAATAAACAAACAAAAGTTCTGAAACAAGAAAAAAGAAAAATATAAAATAAAATTAAAAGCTCTATGTAGTAGCTATATAAATGGATAAGCCTAATTATATCAAAGATACCTTTTTGAAGTGAGAAAGTGATTTGAAAACATGTGTTCACTGTGCTGCCATTTACATAAAATTTGGAAGCAAGATGTTCTTAATATTACTGTGTGTTCTCTGTGAATAGGCTAAAAATATAAAAGGACACTATTGCAGCGCTGTCTTGGTTACTTTTTTCTCATTGCTGGGACAAAATACCTGACACCCAGAATTAGGGAAGGCAAGGTTTATTGAGCTCACAGTTGGTGGAGGTTTCAGTCCATACTTGGCTGGATCTAAGGCAGAGTGGCACATGGCAGAGGGCAGCAGCTCATGGTGGTAGAAAAACAGCAAAGAGCAAAGGGAGGCGCAGTGCTAGCGAGCCTCTCTCCCTCCCTATATTGCATTCAGGCTATCCACCCCAGGGCAGATGCAGCACTCATACTCGTAATCCCAGCATTGGATTATGAATTAATCACAAACTCTAGAAGCTGGGTCAACGACTGAATGAGGCTTTGGGAGGACAACTAGTCACAAACCATAACAAGCACTATGGGGCCTAAGGGAAGATCATATATTTACACCTAGCCTGCAGAATTTAGCCACTTCGTGAGACCTAGCATCAAAATTAAAAAGAAAATAAAACACTGAAAATGCCTGGGCAATCTAGTTTAGTATGAAGGGATTTGGTTTAGTGTATCACTAGTGAAGTTTCTCATCACTGGGATGAAATATCTAACCTCCTCTGCAACTTAAAGGAGGAACTGTTTAATACACCTTACAGTTTGGGGAGAGTCAGTCACTGGTCAGATGACGACAAGGCAGAAATATCACAATGGAAAAGTGGGAGGGAGCAAATACTTATAGCTTTGGATGAATGGGAAGCAAAGTAACAGAACAAGAAGTGCACCAGGGATCACGGACAGTACTCCAAGCCCCACTTCCAGGGCCCTCTGAGACACCCACAAACGTACTCCAGCAACCTCCTGAGATCATAAAGACAGTCAAGTTGATCCTCCAACCTAATCACCACAACCCTACTCTTGCCATCTGGACTGATGACAGTGAAATAAATCTCAGGATATCAACTTGCTAGGAGAGCCTTTTCAGTAGGGACCACATGGACTCTCCTCAAGTGGAAGGCTGATGGCTTTGTAGCCTTGAGCTTACAATGGGTGGAGTCTTGCCAATTTCTGAGATGCTCTCAAGCTATCTCTCTTCCTGTACAGTTACTTGCTTTCTTTTTTAATGATGTCTCTCTTGTCTCCAACTTTATACATGGTTCCTTCTGGGCCCAAAATCCAATTTTCTGAATTTTCTGCTCTGCTTTGTCCCAATTCTTACTATAAATCTTACTAATCTCCAGCAGTGTTCATGTCACAGTCTGAATGTTGGACTGTACAGAAAATTTAGTTCCCAAGTCAGTTAGTCCATTACACTTTATCTGAATCTCCTATAAAGTTTCCAGACATGGGCTAAATGTATACAGGTTTTTTTCCAGCATGCAACACATATGCCCTCTAGCCCAGCTGTCATTGAATTCCTGTTCCCAAATGAAGCTTCTTGAGCCTGGCCTTGTCGGGATGCCTTTCTTATCTTCTGAGAACCAACCAGAATCTCTTATCACATTTGGCTTATAGCGTCCCAGGGCTTCCACCTGGCCCTCCACACCTTCCCAAAACCCCCTGCAAGTCACTTCCAAAGATATTTAAACTACATGGTCAGTAGTGGCCCCGGTTCTGTGGCACCCATGCCATGTATCGGTTTGCTTTCTGTTTGCTCTGACACAAACCCCAACATCCACAACTTAAAGGAGAAGAGGCCTAATTTGGCTCACAGTTTCTGGGGTTTTACTATATTGCTCGCAGAACCCAATGCAGAAGCATCATGGTGAAAAGGCATGTTGAGTCAAGATGCTCAGTTGATGACAGGTGGGGAGCAGCATAGGGCACAGGCTCAGAGAAGAATGGGCCAGGGAGCCTATGTAGTATCCAAAGTCACACCTTCATGAGCTGCCAGACACCCCCAGGATTGAGCTCCTCCAAAACCACCCCCCAGAAGATCCTGAAGCCAATCATTTGCCAATCCACCTTAGCTACACAAATTCTTGGTAGTGGTGGGAAGAAGATAAAGTAGAACTGATGAACAGTATCAGGATATTGAGACAGACTTCTGAGAGGGACAAACGAAAGTAGTGTTGGCTCTTCAGCTGCATTGGAAATATTTGACTTCATCAGAAAGTGACATAGGTGAGTGTGGAAATGTCCTTATCTTTATGAGTGTGGAAAGACATTACAACTGTGCAAATTTACTTGTAGCACATGTAAGCCATAGCGTACTGAAAATAAAAAGAAAAGCGTTATGTGGAAAGCATGAAAGAAATAATGTATTGTATATAAATTTGGGTACATGGCTTGCCTGTAATATTTTTCTCAGGGCTTCTTGGCATGTCTTAAATAATTTATGAATTTTTAAAAAATAGCATTCTTATCTAGAAAGCAGAAGTAAATGTGAAATGATACATTCATGTTTCCTCTTCATCTTCTTAATCTGAAAAACCACCACACCACAAATTTGCTCCTGGTGAGTGATGGCAGACATATATGCTATTTCCTGAATAAACATAGAATAATAAACTAGAATAAATTTCAGGGGGTTTTAGAAAGGCAGACACTGGGCTTCTCTTTCAATGGAATGAGAAATCTTTTGGAAGTGCCTTTTGCTCTACAAAAAGCATGCCCTCTCAGCTCAAGAAATGAATTTTTAAATTTTAATTATATTTTCACTTTCTTGAATATATTTATCTACATTAAATTGCTTATCTACATTAAATATTCAACTTCAAATTTTCTCTTGATAGTCAATAAAAGTTACCAGGTGTCACAGCTTGCATGTAAGCTCAGCGTGTCATAGCCTGTGGCAGACTGGCTTCTGCCCCACGAGCTCTGTCCAAGAGCTTGTCTCTACCTGATCTTCACTGTGTGCCCCTGGTAGCACAATCTCCCTATTTCTGATGTGTGCAATGGGATATTTTGAGCACATTTTACCAGGACTGTTGTACGATTAAATAAATTAATGCATGTGAAGTCCTTAGAGAAGTAGAGGAAATCCATGAACAATATGGCCGTTATTTTGCCAAAATAAGTGCTACACATTTGCACTCCCCCCTTCTCCTTTGAGAAAGCTGTCTGATAGACACAGTGTCTTCATGCTGAATCCTACCTTCTGGCTCACGGCTTTAGTGATTTCTTTCTACATGTCTTCTCAAAACCTTGCTTTAGTGAAGTCAATTTTATTTTCTTTCTAGGAAGCCATATATGTTTCCACTGTTCCTCAAACAACCTTTGTTAAACTTCATGAATAATCATTCCAAGGCCAATGAGGCCTTCACATCACTTAACCCACTACCTCAAAGCTATTCGACTCTAGAACTGAGCTACTTCTGCTGATGCTTGGAGAATGCAAAACGGAAGAGCAAAAACTAAGGTGACAGATCAGGTCTCTCACTTAGTCCTAATTCTTTAAGAAAAATGACTGTCTCTGCATTTTAGGCTTTGACATTTGCTACAGAACTCAACACTTAAGGAAGTAAGTAAAGTTTTAGGTTCACTTAGAAGAACTCCACCCTGATTCTCAATGCTTTTACTTCTTCTTTGCAAGGTCAAGGTTTGACTCAGTCACCCATGTGGGTCTGGGTAAAGCCAAGTTCTTTATACGGGAGACTGTGTGAAAGGAGAGCTGAGAAAGATAACCATCCCAGCAGGAACGGTGCCCAGTTTGCTGGTCTTATAGGTAGAGTTGACTGTTGGTTGAAAATGAAAAGCCTGACCCAGGAAGAGGAGGGAATGGTCACCATTTGCGTCAAGTCCCTTTCTGCAATTTCACTTGGGTCCCTACTGCCTTTATGCTGTGCTCAAGTCTATCAGGCATGAATTAGACCTTTTCCAAGGTCTGATTTTTAGGTTTATATTTTGTTTCCTGTGGGGTAAATTTATTTATTTTTTTTAATTTAATTTAATTTAATTTTATTATTTTTTTTTTTCCTGTGGGGTAAATTTAAAGGTACAAAATGATTATTTCCATTTTGTAGACGAGCAAACTGGTGTATAGGTCCAGTGACTTGCTCACAGATTTACCACGAGTACATTTAACATGAGCCATCCGGGACAGCTGGGAGTGTTTCACTTTTGAGCCCACTGGTAAGGCCGCCATGTGACTCACTTCATGGATACTTGTCCATTCCCCTGGGAAATAACTTCCTGTGAGAGCCGCTAGAGATGGAGAAGATATTGGGGCTCAGGGCTCACCAATGCAAACTGTTTCAGGCCAGAGCTACTTCAGACTAATAATTCTGCCTAAAACAGATCCTTAAAAGATTAAAATAATAAGCAAGCCAAATCATTTCCTCTCCATACCAAATCTAAATCCACTTCTAGACATGCTCTTGTTTTAATGTTCTCAGAAGTTGCTAGATCACTTTTAGTCATAATTATTTTCTCCAAAGAAATGGTCAAATTCAGTGGGTTCTGATGCTGCCTTACTGTCAATGCAGTGGAAACCCTGTGTCTGGCCACCACCAGCAAGGAGCTGAAGCCATGATTTTCCCTCACACCTCACCCACAGGGTGAGGAAGCGAGTGAGGTGAGCTGCTAGGGTTAATTTACAAGGTTGGCCCTGAAGAGCTGCTGTCTCTCAGTTCCCTACAAGCAGATTAAGTACAGCAGCTGTTCACAGAAAAGGGCGTTGCTAGTCCCTGAAGGTCAGTGAGGACTCAGGACGTAAGAGAACCTGTGCTATAGCATTCTATAACTGAATGGTTTCCCAAATTTTCTATTCAAGGCGATTATGGGGCTACAGAGGAAAGGAGCTAAAGATACACAGTGTGCCAAAAGAGAGTCACTTAGAGAGAAAATATTTGCTCAGACTTTCGCAGACAGCAAACTGGTCAAGCAATGGCCCTGACTCACCCAGATGGCTGACCCTGACAACAGCTCTACAAAGCACTGTGCATGGTTCCAAAGTAAATCCTGAGGGGATTTGACTGACCTTGGGATACAAAAGTTACATGTTTTGGTATACAGGTCCTGCTTAAACTTGCCCTTAACCACCCAGCAGAAAAGTTTAACCACAAGGCATAAAATGGAAATCAAATTAGAATGCTGAGCTGTAAAGGGCTTAAATCAACAGCTGCCAACATTGCCAGTTTTACCAGTAACCCACTGCTATTATGGAACATTGGATTATGAATACAACTACTTTCTCTTAGTTCAGTGAGAAGAAATTTTGTTTTACCAATAATGATTTGAAAATTTGTAACATTTATACTCTGTGCTCTGTATAACTAATAGGACAACAATATGAATTGTATCAAATATTGAAATGTACAACTAAAGTGTTTTGAACTGTCACATTATTATATATTATTTCTTATTAAAAGTAATAAAAAAGAGCATGCTTTTAAATCTCCTTATGTTTTGAAAAGCAAATGCTGAATTGAAACAAATGTGGCCAAAATGCTTACCAGGGAACTGAGGGTATTATTATTATTATTATTATTATTATTATTATTATTATTATTATTATTAATTGAACTCAGGACCGTGTGCTTGACAGGCAGGTGCTGTGCCACTGAGCTATATCTCCAGCCCACCAAGAGTTCTTTGAAGACGATAATATCACCAACTGCAATAAATGGTTTCCAAAGAACAGTTAAAGGCACAGAAAACAAAAGCACACAATGGAATGGAATAGACTAGAGGCCGCAGAAGCAAATACAAACACACTCAACCACCTTATTTTTGACAAAGGGGCCAAACATGTGTACTGGAAGAAAGACAGCCTCTTTAACAAATGGTGCTGGAAAAATTGGCTCTCTACATGCTGAAAACTAAATCTTGACCCTAGTCTATCACCATGCACGAAAATAAAGTCGAAATGGATTAAAGATCTAAATATTAAAAGTGAAACATTAAATCTCCTGGAAGAGAAATTGGGAGGAAATCTTGAAGACATCGGA
>PVJA010028005.1:0-28003 GCA_004027025.1 Myocastor coypus
GAGAGGAGAGGAGAGGAGAGGAGAGGAGAGGAGAGGAGAGGAGAGGAGAGAGAAGCTATGTGATGGAGCCAGGCAAATAGCTCAGTCTAATAAGTGTCTGCCTGTCAAGCGCGAAGTCCTAAGTTCAATCCTTGGTACCGCAAAAAAAAAAAAAAAAAAGGCAGCAGCTATGTGCACTGCTTCTCTGAAAATCACTATGGATTTGGGGCAGCCATTTAACAATTTGTGTGATTTTTCAGCTGGCCTGTATGCCAAAAGAAAAAAATACCATGCATTTCCGTAACTGCCATTTGGAGGGCTGTTTTCCAATGCTTCCCATCTCTAAAGGAGATTAAATAGGCAAAATTTAAAACAGGAGATTGTGGTAGTGCATGATGTCTGAAACAATGAGGGCTATTTCCTTATGTGGTGCACACAACTGCTCTTAAGACAATTCTTTAAAAAAATGTTTCAGGAGGCTTTTTAAAACTCTATTCAAAAAATGTCTTACTTTATAGTCAGACCTCATACATAGGTAATTTTGGGCAAAGTAATGCTACAAATTCTTTTTCCCAGTGTGTAGATAAAGTTGTTGCTATTATTATTGACAGTTTGTGTGAACAATGCATTTAACTGCTTGTTCTTATGTTCTGGTACCTGACTTATTCTTCTTAAGTATACTACTCTAAACCCATGCGTAGAGATAACATTTGCATTACATTTCTCTAAATGCTTATGTGCACACACTGAATTGCACAAAATAGTCATTTTTGTTCATCAAAAATTGTTGAACATCAGAAGTTTTATCCCATTCAATAGAGAATAAAATGGGTAATTAGCTGACCATGAAGCTTTTGTCAAGGATTATGTGAGGTCTCTAGAGATCACTGGAATCTGACTAGCACAGTAGTGGTAAATCTATGGCAGGTGTGTTACTTGCTTTTCTTTTGTGACAAAAGATGTTACTGTATGAATTGTTCTTTCTAAGCTAAAACCTCAGTATTCAGGTTTAATTGTAGTGTTGGCACTTTGCCATAAATGAGTTTTAGTTGCAGTTTGAGCACATTTAAAAAGTTCACTCTCACCATATCAGATCATATCAGGATTAAGGCTAGAAATTTTACTGCCTCTCAAAATTTGCCTAAAAGCAAGGCGAATTTTACTGGGCTTGCTTCTTGACTTCCTAGTTAAAGAAAGGATTTACAGGTGAGAGAAATTCGAACAAAATTCAGCTCCTTACTTAATTATATGTTCTACTTCTTGAATAATACACAACCAAAACTCATACCCAAAATATTGCCTATATTTTGAATAGTCAGTCCACCTTTTTCCATAATGCATTTGTTTTTTGTTTTTTTAAGACAGGGTCTCACTGTGCAGTTCAGGCTGGCCTTGAGCTCACTTTTGTAGCCCAGGCTAGTCTCAAACTCTCACCGATCCTCCTGCCTCAGCCTCCCAAGTGCTGGGATTACAGGCATGCGCCACCACGTCTGGCCATAATGCATTTTAAAAGTAGCTATGTTTTGAATTTTAAGATATTCACAATGAAAATTATTTTTGAAAAGAATATGTCTTATGTATATATACCAACTCCTCATAAGTGTAATCATTATGTACTTCAAATAAGTACTAATAAAAAGCAGCTCTCACTACTACAATGTTAAGAAAAAATGTAAATCAAAACAGTTTCCCAGAAGCATATTCTTTTTCTTTTAATATGGTAGCAGGAGTTGAACTCAGGACCTTGCATATGCCAGGCAAGCGCCTATTCAACTGAGCTATCCTCCTGGGCCATAATATTCTTTACTTAATGACTTTTGTTAACATCTCAAAGAATCAGCTATTTCATATATAGTTGCAAGAATTTTTTATTGGACCCAAGTCAGTGGAACAACACAGAAATTTCTGGAAAGCCAAAATGTAGCTTTTGAGATTATGAGGCCACAGAGAAAAGGGATCGATGATGTATAGTGTGCCAAAGAGAGTTACCTAGAGAGAAAACATTTCCTCAGGCTTTCATAGAAAGCAAAATGATAAAGTAATGGCTGTGACTCATCCAGACAGCTGACACCAACAATAGTTCTTCAAACTCTGTACATAGTTTCAAGGTAAATCTTGAAGGGATTTGCCTGGCCTGGTCAGACACAAATGTTACATTTTTTTGTTATATAGGTCTTGGTTTAACTTAGTTTTAACCACTCAGCAGAAAAGTTTAACTATGAGACATAAAAAAGTAAAGCCAGATTAGTATGTTGAGCTATAAAGGTTCAAGTCAACAGCTTCAACATTGCCAGTTCTGCTGATAACCTACTGGTATTATGGACTATTGGACTATACATACAGCTACTTTCTCTTAGTTCAATGAGAAGAAATATTTGTACTAATAGTGTTTAGAAAGGTTATCATGTTTGCATTTTGTACTCTGAACAACTACTGTGAAGACAACATTGTGCATTGTATTAATTATTGTGGCTGTCCTACTGACATGTTTTGAAACTCTCATTGTTCTTTCTTTTTTATTAAAATTAATAAATTTTAAAAAAAATAAATAATGAAATAACAAAGAATTGCAACTTTTAACAAATCACTTTAATTCATTCCCAAGTATGAAAG
Source organism: Myocastor coypus (assembly GCA_004027025.1). Lineage (NCBI taxonomy): Eukaryota > Metazoa > Chordata > Mammalia > Rodentia > Myocastoridae > Myocastor > Myocastor coypus. The sequence goes on from PVJA010028005.1 coordinate 2,593, forward strand.
TAGGTCAATATCTATCAAACATCTTGACTTAAACATTTCTGAAGTCACTATTCAAATCCTTTTTAATAGCGATATATTTTTATACCTTTTTCTGATTTATTTTTTTCTTATTTCAGAACTTTGTTTGTTTGTTTATTTATTTATTTATTTTTATGGCTAGCTCAGCCTGCCTTGAGGGCAGGGCTGGCGCAGGATGTGGTGCCGAGGATTGAACCGTGGTCCCTGCAGCCGCCTAAGCTTTCCTAAACGGGCACTTTAGACCACTGAGCCATCCTGCCGGGCCCCTAATAGCAATTTTTTAAAGGCAACAAATAGGCAACAAATAATTCTAGGAAAATCAAATATGTTTACAGCCCAAGAGTAGCTGCAACAAATATTAACGGTTCCTTTCGGAATCTCTTAATATAAGTGCTTGTTTTGTTCAGAGAAACACAAATAAATGATCAGCCTGACAGCAATAAAGGGAACACGTCAATTTCTATGCTTCGAATCTATAATGTGGCCACTCACAACGAAAGCAAAACTATGAAGAAAGGAAAGCCCAGAGTATGGAGATCTATTTGCTTTCCTCAAATGGATCAACTTGTGTAGAAAAATACTCTAAGCTAAATTCTCAGGTGTGTAAATTAGGCTACCCTGCTTGGTAGCTGAAGAACTCATAAATCCAAATAGCAGTACCAAAAATTTTAAATTATATATGTATATATAATTTTTTGTCTTTTTGAGACAGGGTCTCACTGTATAGTTCAGGCTGGCCTTGAGCTCAGTTTTGTAGCCCAGGCTGGTCTCGAACTCTCACTGATCCTCCTGCCTCAGCCTCCCAAGTGCTGGGATTACAGGTGTGCGCCACCACGCCCGGTTTATAATTTTTATTTTTTGCCAGATAAGTTTCCCAGTTGGGACACTAATTCTGATAGAATAACAGTGGGAATGTACCCATCTTTAGGAAATCAGCAGTCACAGACAAAGCCTAGGGTTCTAAATGAATTATGTTTGTTCTAATATTGTGAGAAACTTATTGGAATGCTTTTTAGGGGTGTATATCCAGCATCCTCCTCACAAATGAACCTTCATGATGAAATATTAGTAGATTGTCAACTGTTAAACATAATTCAAAATGTTATTTGAAGGATATGGTATATCAAAACTCTTGGAAAGTCTGGAAGAAATAAATTAAGAATCCATACACAATGTGATTTCCTATATCTTGGTGAAATCCTTAATAGGAAAATTGTCATATAGTGTACAGAAATGGCTGAGAAGTCTGTCCGTTGCAAACAAGTATGTAACACATAAGACATGAAAGAGACCAGTTTCACAAAAGCAGAATGGCCAGAATTAACAAAATCAAGACAGGGTAAAGACTGTAAGTTTTGCCAGTTATGACGGTGAATCTTTGACAGGGGCATTGAATAATCTCAGGGTGATTTTTTCCAAAGGACAAGCACCTCTTGTGAGCAATTTCCAAGAAAATCCTCTTGCCTACCTCCTATTCAGAGACCAGAAAAAAAGACAATAATGTAAACATTTTGTCTCTCACATTTTTTGGTGGAACTATTTGCAGACATTTTTCTTAACCTCTATACTTCATTGTGGGCCGAAAAGATTAATATCACTGAGGCCAAGCTAAATTAATATATCTGGTATAAACTTCATAGTAAATGACTTTAATAATAATTGAGTCAGTGTTTTATGAGATTGGAGAAAAAAGGCATATTTTCCATTATGGTCTAAAGAAAAAATAATACCTTTGATTTTGTTTGTAATGATGTTTTGTAGGACTAAGAAATTCAAGTGGTCTATGATGATCATCTGGTACATAATATTACCTCAGTAGCAGAGCAGATTACTAGTGGCACATTAATAGAGGTTTTAAGACTACCCGGTCCCTTTATGTATGGTAGAAAGGCTCATATCCATTCATTTTACGCTGTCACAGAAGAAAATATACTACAGACACTTCAAAATAATGTAAAGAAATCTAAATACCAAGTTCAGCAGCCACCAGGCTGCAGCATGTTTGCTTTTTCAAAGAGGTCATCAAAAAACTATTATCTTTACTCTTCCTCTATCCAGCAAGGCATCTAGGTCAAAAAAGAACAATTTAATGGCTTTTTGGGGGGTTTTGTTTTGTTCTGTCTTGTTTTTCTGTATTTTAAGGAAGGGTTTATAGTAGTAAGGTCTCGCTAATAGATGGACTCGTAGTGATCCGCCTGTTTACAGCCTCCCAAGAGCTGGGATCACAGGCCCACACCACCATGCCCAGTCTCAATTGCCATCTCGGCACAGCGCGGGGGCAGGCTCAGCGTGACAAGCCCAGGGATCAAACCCCTTGCCCTGCGCCTGCACCTGTTTGCAGGCACTTTAATCCGCTGAGCTATTTGGCCAGCCCTGGCTTTGTGTTTTAAAGAGATGTCCACTTGTATAAAAATGTTATGTTACAAGGTCCTCAGTTCAATCCCTAGTACTGCAAAAAAAAATTGTTAATCATTTCAAAGTACAATATTTCTCTCACTAAATATGATCGCTAAGATATATATATATATATATATATATATATATATATATATATCCCTCCAAAATATGTTAGATTATACTTATGGCAATATTTGAAGATTTCCAATTTGCCTATGTCAATACAAAGAAAGTACAGTAAGACAAAGCACAGTTGTGGTTGATCAGATGGCCAATGTTATATTTATTGAAAATTATCTTCTAGCCCTGTTTTAGGGGTGAGGACTTATCTCATTCAAGGACTTCAAAGATCTCCTGTCCAAACTGTAGCAGCAGGACTGAGCTAGGTAATATGACCCCTCAAATAGTAAATTCAGTACATGCACATTTTTAAAATTTTATTTATTTATTTTTTTCTTGTTTCAGAACTTTTGTTTGTTTATTTATTTATTTTTATGGCCGGCTCAGCCTACCCTGAGGGCAGGGCTGGTGCAGCATGTGGTGCCAGGGATCGAACCGCGGTCCCAACAGCCGCCTGCAGGCGCTTTAGACCACTGAGCCATCCTGCCGGGCCCAGTAAATGCCTATTTTGACAAAACTAAAATCTGTATTTTTATGATGACCACTATTTTCCTCCCATAAATACAGATACTGTGGATAAACTTGTCAATTTAGTTCATGCAAATGTTCTCAAATAAAGTTGATTGTCTTTTAAAGTTAATAAATAACTAAAAGACAGATGTTTTTGCATAAAATATTACCAATTTAATTGTGAAATTATCTCTGCTTTTTCATCCATTTTTCTGAGAGAATTGTCAGCATCTTCCCATGGCACTAACAACAGAGAATATTATTCAGAACATGTTTAATGGTATCAGTAAATCTACAATGTGAAGCCTGAATTTATCTCCATATAACACCATACTACTATATTTTAGAAGACGTAAAGTACTACTATTCAGAATTTTTCCTTCTCTGTTGTGTATCAGTTCATACAAGGAAGCTCTGGAATATAGGTCAGAAACTGACTTTCATGAAATTTCTTCAAAACAAATCAGTAATATTAAGATGAAAATTTGTCAACATGAAATTCTGGTCTATTCAGATGGTCATGTTTCCTATCTCATTGATTTGGTATTCAGAGATATTTTTTTAAAAACTGTGTATCTCGGGGCCCTGTGGGATGGTTCAGTGGTCTAAAGCACCTGCTTGGGAAAGCATGGGCAGCTTCAGGGACCGCGGTTCAATCCCCGGACCGGCACCACATGCTGCGCCAGCCCTGCCCTTGGGCGGGCTGAGCCAGCCATAAAAATGAGTGAATAAACAAACAAAGGTTCTGAAACAAGAAAAAAAATAAATGAATAAAATAAAAAAATTCTTAAAAATTTTGTGTATCTCAAGAGGCAATTGAGCATGATACCACAAGTAATGATTTTCTTTTATTTTTTTTCTTTTGCACTGCAAATTGAACTCATAACCTCACACTTGCCAGGCAGGTGCTGTGCCACTGAGCTATATCCCCATCAGTAATGATGTTCTTACTGATAGAATAGCAGGTCTATCATTAAAAATACATGCCAAAACATCTGAATCCATTTGGATATAGAAATTTGCTACCTCCTTCATCATGTATGTACTATGATGTTGCATACAAGCACCTCTTTTGGAAGATGTGGTACAGGGTGTTAGAAACTGCAAAAAATAAGAGATTAAAAGTACTTTTAAAAGTACTTGCAGAACTCGTATATTTGATAACAAAAGAGCTTACAAAAGTTGAGGAGGCTTGCCAGGTAGCTCAGTTGATTAAAGCACATGATTTGGCAAAGCTACTCAGGCACCGGGGACCAAGGTTTGATCCCCACCTCCACAGAGGCCCAACAGAGACCTACCACGAAGCCAGCCTGAGCCAACCAAAAATAATCCTTCTCAAGTTTTTCCTGAGGACCACCTGCTCGGGGCCTCCTCCTGTGCTTCATTCAGACAGGAACTTTCTTTCCTCTAATAAATATACTCTGCTCATAAAAAACAAATTTACCATTCTAGAAAATATTAGGGAACAATTGTGCTTACCAACAGAAGGCACATAAGTGATTCTTAGTATCACAGATGAGGTATATAACAAAGTTATACAAGAATATGAATTAAAACTACTACTTTCTAGATTTCCTCAGAATGCAAAGACATTGGCTGAGAGAGTAACTAAAATTTTCCTGGCTGAAGCTTTTGACTTCCAAATTGATCCAGATTTTATATCAAAGCTGCCTTTTAAATAATACTCAAAACTCAATCCTGATGTGCTGATAGAGACTTCACTGTAATGTTAGGAAACCAGTACTCGTGAGATAGATTTGTACAAAATATATCACCATATTGTCACAAACACATTTGGAAAAGTAGCCACCCAGGTTTTATCACAGATAATGCCACTGGACTTCAGTGCAGAAGACCAGAACTCTCACAATCAAAATTCAGTAACACAATCACAAAACAGACTGATAAAATCATGTCAACAATTTCTAAGCATGTAATATGAATTATTAAACATGGAAATAAAAATCTGACTTCAGAAAAATGTATTCCGGCTATAATTCATGCCATTTGTACTAATATTTCTCGTTCAAATACATACCAGTCCTTTATGAAAGATTAAAAACACATAAGTTATGGGCCAGCCTGATAGCTCAGAGGACTAAAGCACCTGCTTAGGCAAAGCGCAGAGGCCCACATTCAGTCCTGGCTTGTGGTGCTAGCCCTACTCCTGAGGTGCGCTGGGAGAGTGATTGAGACTTGGCATGCACCTGTGATCCCAGTGCTTGGGACGCTGAAAACACGAAAGTCACTATGAGTCTGATCTACGTAGTGAGACTATGTGGTGGTGTAGACCCTGTGGAACCTACATAGTGTAGACCCTGTCCTAAATACATAAAAAATGCATAAGTTATATATCTGTTTGAAAGATAGTGAGTTGTACAATAAAAGAAATACTTAATCATTATTTCCAGTCATTTTTACCTGGAGAGAAAACTTTCTTCAGGTAGAGTTGATCAAATTTATAAACACAAAGCAAGAGATCATAAGCAAAAAGAATTGTCTTTTGTTATGAATATATCTGTCTTTTTGGAGGAAGGAATTTTCACACTTCTAGGAAGAACACTTCATGTATTCTCACATAGTGTCTTAGCTGTTGAAAAACCATATAAAGCAATAGCCACTATGACTGATATTCTTATATTAGTAAAATACATTGTGTTAAGATTCACTGAATCCCAGATTTTAGTTTCAGATACCTGGAATGAAAATACATATCTTTCAGAAGGGCATAAAAAGATCATTCAAGGGGCTAGGGAGATAACAACTGCCTGACCAGCAAAGCACTCGGGTTTGATCCTCAGTACCTCTTGCTGTGCTGTCCACCAAAACTGGACATAGTGGCACATGCATGTAATTGCAGCACTAGGGAGTCTGAAACAAAAGAATCATTACAAATCCAAGCTGTGTAGGTAGACTCTGCATCATATAAAAATAAAGAAGAAATGGTTCAAAAAACTAACTTATGAAAAAATAGCAAATGGTTATAAATCTCTCAGATACTTCAGTGGCATAAATGACTGCCTGGCAAGTGCAAAGCCCCAAGTTTGATCCCTGATAGTTCAAAAAATTAAATAAATGTCTCATTTATATCTACAAGGGCCACACAAGGCAATATAATCAGTCTTGGAAGGAAAATCTTTTACTTGCTGTTAGGAGAAATGTATGATGATATGGTAGAGGCATTAATTGCAGGAGAATAAGCAGTACTTTCTTACACCTCCTGCAAAGTGATAACATCAGATGTATGCTCAAAATCACCAGTGATCATAACCATACCTTTCCATTTATGCATCCCTGTTTTGCCTTGTTGCCTTTTCAAAGATACAATTTAGAAGCCTTCTTCTAAAATTGCAACTAAGCCAAGGCTGGTGGCGTATACCTGTAATCCCAGTACTTGGGAGGATGAGGAAGGAGGATCAGTGCAAGTTCAAGACCAGCCTGGGCCACAAAAGTGAGCTCAAGGCCAGCCTGAACTGCACAATGAGAACCTGTCTCAAAAAGACAAAATAATAATAATGATAATAACAATAATAATAATAATAATAATAATAATAATAATAATATATTGCAACTAAACTAACAGGAAGAGATGCTACCAGAATAAGAGTTAGGGTATGTACCTCAAAACTTACTGATAAAATCATGACAGAAATTTTTGAACATAAAGTTAGACTTGCCATTGTAGAGTATAAAATGCAGTAAATATGCACTTGGAGGAAACTGAAAATTGTGTTGCTGCCATTATATAACAATATTGTGAAAAAATTTAGATTCCAACCGAAGCACAAAAATATGCATGCAGCAAAGGAGAAGTTCATTCCTTGAGAGAACAGTTGGTTTCATTATGAAGGACAAATTGTGGATGCCATGTCCAGCCACTTTTATGTGAAGAGTCATCTCCCAATAACTCACTTGAAAAGAACCATATTGTGGAACTTCCAAATCCTGATAAAAAACCATCATGCTTACCTCTGTATATTCTGCTTCATTTTTAAAAGACATTATAATTGGCTTTATTCGCAAGTTTATACTTTCCATATAATTGCTGAAAGGCTTAAGGACAAAGAAATTTCAGAAGAGCTTGTAGACATGGCTTGTACCTTTACCTTATAGTGAGAATTTATGAAAAATGAAGAAATGCTGAAGTACCCGTTTCTTTTTTAGCAGTAAAGCGACAGTTGAAGGAGCTGAAAGGAGATGAGGGGAATGGAGGGGGAAAAAACCAAGATATATAAATACATGCAGGTACAAATACTGAATGTTATCACTATGTCTAAAATGTACCAATAAAATAAAAATTTTAAAGTCTCAAAAAAGATAGTTTGAAGAGCTGGGCGTGGTGGCTCATGCCTGTAATCCCAGCACTTGGGAGGCTGAGGCAGCAGGATTGGTGCGAGTTCGAGACCAGCCTGGGCTACAAAACTGAGCTCAAGGCCAGCCTCAACTGCACAGCAAGACCCTGTCTCAAAAAGACAAAAAAAAAAAAAAGATAGTTTGAGATATCTGATTCTGTGCCTGAAGAAGTCACAAAAATATATAGATCTAAAACTGCTCAGAAATATGATAGATACACTCTTTCAGAGATGATTGCTACATTAGCCCAGAATGCATCTCTTAAAAATTCAACCAGGGCCCGGAAGGATGGCTCAGTGGTCTAAAGCGCCTGCTTAGGAAAGCTTAGGCAGCTGCAGGGACCGCGGTTCAATCCCTGGCACCACATGCTGTGCCAGCCCTCCCCTCAGGGAAGGCTGAGCTGGCCATAAAAATAAATAAGTAAACAAACAAAAGTTCTGAAACAAGAAAAAATAAAATAAAATAAAATTTTTTAAAAATCAACCAGTTTTGGAGGAAACTGATTTTCCACCTTTTCATTTGTAGTTGTAGATAAAATCATTAAAAGAATTGGACATTTACCATAGAAAACTTATATAAAGATAAGCAACTTTGGGGGCTGGAGAGATAGATCCATGGCATAAATGCCTGCCTGGCAAGTGCAAGGTCATGAGTTTGAATCCCAGTCTCCCCCCCCAAAAAAAAAAGATAAGCAACTTCTAGACCAGGTGTGGTAGCTTATTTCTGTAATCCCAGCTGAAGCAGGAGGATCTCTGTTAGTTCAAAGCCAACCTGGGCTACAGAGTGAGTTCAGGGCCAGACTGAACTGCATAGCAAGATCCTATCTCAAAAACAACAGCCAGGGGCAGGGAAGATAGCTCAGTAAAATAAACGCTTGCCTGGCATGCACAAGGTCCTTAGTTCAATCCCTGGTACCACACACAAAAAAAGATAAACAACTTCTTAAAGGAGAACTTAGTTTCTTTACTAGCACTGCCAAAATAGACACAAAACAATGGCATGAGGTCAAGGAGATAGCTCTGCAGTTTAAGCACCTGCCTGGCAAACACAACGACCTGGGTTCAGTCCCAGGTACCACTTGCTGCACTGCTGTGCTGGCCACCTAGACCACATGTGGTGTCATGCCTATAATCCCAGCGCTGGAAAAGCAGACACAAGAAGATCAATATGAGTCTGAGCTACATAGTAAGACCCTGTTCCAAGTACAATAAGTAACTTAAATAAATAAATGATTTCTTAAAAATATCTTAAAAGAAAAAGATGATAGAAACAGAGGAAGTACATTAGTGAAAGAGGATGCACCTTTTGAATTACCATTTCAGAAGTAGAAAGTGAAAGAGGAGATGTCTATAGCTTACAGGGTTCCAGATGACAAATGCCTCTGGCATACTAAATATGCCCCAAGTGTCACTGAACACATTTATAGCAATGATGTAGATGTGATTCTTTTCAAGGATTGACAGATGATTCTAAGTCCCAGAGTCTCATAGATGCTAGAGCAGCATATAACTCAAGAGGATGATAAGGATTTGTTACAGTCTGCTTCAACATATTTAGGCAGCCAAGATGGCTCTGCCCTCAAGGAAGAAAATGAGACATAAAAAGATAAAAGAGATTAAAAGTAAGCCTGGTAAACCAGTCAGTCCTCCAGATCCACCAGGCGAGAGCCTTGGAAGTTTGCCTGCAGTTTTTCTAGAAATGCTTATCTCTGAAATGGACAAGTCCTTTTCTTCTTCCTCACCACACGTAGACAACATATATCAAAATGTAACCAATAACATAAAACAAGAGAAGTCCTGTGACATGGCTATGAACTGATCGATTCCCTGTTAAAGACATTTTCAGAGGCTCAATATAAAATATTAAACCTGTATCAGGGAAATCAACTTTTTTGATCTGTATATTTAAGTGTCATCAGTTCCTAAAGTGCCTCTCAAACAGAAATAAGACATATGTGGGTAAAGCATCACCTGAGATTAATATAATCCTGGAAAAATAGTATCTATGTGTAGAATACCACTTGCAACTACCACAGACATTCTTCCGCCTACAATATTGTGCAGGAATGTAGACTTCAGAACTGCATCTGGAAGGACATAAATAGTTACAGTGAGAGTAGCAAAAAGGCTATCTAACACAGTGAGAGGAGAGCTGTTCAGCAGTAGCTAACCTTACTACTTTACAGTGAGGTACCAGGTTCAGTAAATTTCCCTCTAGAACTGAAGTTTGTAAGAAACAACCCAAAAGTGCCCCAAACATCTTGCAGAATGCCAGACATCTTGCCCATATACCGTAATAGTACCACAAGAGTTTCCACAAAGTGTAAAAATTTTCTTAACAATAGCCAACACTAAAGCAGAAATTTCCAGAGTTTTATGCAGAACTGGATTACTTTCAAATGAAGTCAGTTGATACAATTATGACAGAAGTGGGGCTGGGGAGATAGCTCCATGGCACAAGTACCTGCCTGGCAAGTGCAAGGTCAGGAGTTTGAACCCCGGTCCCACCAAAAAAAAAAAAAAATTATGACAGAAGTCTCCAAAGATGAACATATAATATGTAGAATCCTTATATCTTAATAATGATGAAATTATTCAACTAGTGGTTCAGGCTATTTATATTAATATCTTGCTACAATTTGAGCCTTAAAAGAACATACAAAGTTGTATCACCAAGGGTTTCAAACTACCTTCCAAAACCATAGTAAATTTATTTGTGCAAGGTGATTGTCAGTCAGTTACAAAACTTTTTCTGGAGAGCTAAGTGCACATCAATGTGTAGAAGTTGACAATATTGAAAATACCCATAGAGGGGCCCGGCAGGATAGATAGCTCAGTGGTCTAAAGCGCCTGCTTGGGAAAGCATGGGCGGCTTCAGGGACCACGGTTCGATCCCCGGCACCACATGCTGCGCCAGCCCTGCCCTTGGGGTGGGCTGAGCCGGCCATAAAAATGAGTGAATAAACAAACAAAGGTTCTGAAACAAGAAAAATAAATAAATTAATTAATTAATTAATTAAAAATTTGAAAAATAAAAGAAAGAAAATACCCATAGAATTATTATCCTGACCACTGAACTTCCTCAGCATCAGCCAACCTGGGCTTATAGAAAACATTGTTGTACATTTTTTCAAAGCTTTTACCTATTTTTCCAAACATGTAAAGAGCAAAAAAATTTTTTTAATATATTAGATTTGTGCTGGGGAGATAGCTCAAGGGCATCAGCGCCTGCCTGGCAAGCCCAAGGTTCCAAGTTCAATCCCTAGTACTGCAAAACAAAGAAATAGATTCATTGCAAGAGTACATGTCTAAAGTCAGATTAAAGCTGGATCATAGGCCAAAGAATCGTGCCCTATATGTTTAGCAGACAGTGAAGCTACTAAAAAAGTATTACTTCTATTTACAACATTGTTCTCATGCATTCTGGTTCACATATTGCAGTGTATAAGGATTTAATAGGTGATGGCAGTGTCTTCTCTCATGTAATAGTATAGTGAAGGAAATTTTCAGTTCGAAATTTCCACCTGAAGTGGAGGAAGAAACTATCAAGTTCAGAATTAGTTCTGGAAGCTGTCACAATTCTGGGGAAAGTGATTAAGATTTTGATCCATAAAGGATGATGTGTTAAATGCCACATTTTAGATAAAATATTGGCCTTGTTTTGGGCTAGATTAGTAAAGTTGCCAAATGTTTCAGGCAAGGACGCTAAAAGCTTACCAAAGCTGGAGTTAAATAAAATTGCATCTCATTCAACAAAGTCCATGACAGCTGCACTCTCCAAAAATAACATTTGGGTTACAGCTGCTAATCTTGATGAGCACTTAAATACAGGAAGCATAGAAATTATTTCTCAGATTGTTGATTCTGTGTATAATCATGTACTACAATAAGATGGAACACATGAAAAACTTTTTTATGATATAAAAAGTACAAACCTCATCTCTAATAAAGTGGCTTCTTTTATTGTTAATAAAATTTTAACTTGTTGACTAGAAACAAATACTATACACGTTCCTGACTTAAAAATGAGTTGTGTTCAGCAAGCATGTTTATAAGTTAGATTCACTCGCAAGTCCCACAGAGTGAGACTTTGGGTAAAAATGTACTCTGTTAACCCCGTTTTTTTCTTTAAACAAGCTTTTTAGTTTTTTCTCAAGTGTTAGGCTGAGTGAGACTCACCACTGATGCTCACCCTGCACCCATACATTGAGAAGTTTCTCCATCTCTTCTATTACTTTACCACACCTTTCACAAGTTATTGCTGACCTTATTGTCACCAGATTTCATATGTTCAATGATCTTGTCCTTGTTCTTTAGAATTGTTCCAGTGATTGAACTGTTAAGGTTATTACAATGAGCGATGTCTACCATCTGTTTACCTTGGCCCAATTTCCAATTATTTTCACTTTTGTTTCCATGGTGATTGCTTTGCCCTTCCTAGTACATCACCACTTCTTCTCCTCCTGCCTCTGGACATCCAGGTCTCTGACTGAGCCCTGACTGCTATGCACTATTACACTGAGTACACAACAACACAACTGTGACAGTGTCTACCAGACATGTGAGCTACTTCTGCAATTTGTTTTCATTTATGAATATTCATTAATATGACATCTGCTCCTGTCTGCGAATGTTTACAACTCAAATGTTCAAAAGTCAAGGACTTACTGTAGTGGAAAAGATTTACATGCTAAATTCTCTGGTGATCTGTCAGTCAAATTGTTGAAATGGTACAACAGCATTTTTTAAGTGACACTTGAGCTAGATAAAATAGAAACTGATAAAGATTTAATTGAAAGAGATCTTCCAATTAAAATAATTCCTCACCATAGGAAGCAACCAATCAATATTTATCCAAGCATTGTTGCTGAATATTTAGGAGTCATTTTTATAAAAATACAGTCTCCTGTACAACTCCAAGTAGAGGGCTTAGCTAGAACTGGACATAGCATAAAAGCACTGAGAAGAGCATCAGTAAGTGGGTACCCTGGAGTTTTTTCTCAGACTCATTTACTACCAAAAAGAAGAGGAAGGTAAGGTACAGCTCACTGGTCACATCTGTACATCTGTACACCTGAATGTAAAGCCATTAGAATTAAATGTAAAAAGACATTGGTGAAAGAAACTAATGGCTAGTGAGATTTGATTGTCCTCCTGTGACTTCCTTCCTTGGACAGGTCTATAAATGTGTAAAATATAGTCAATTTTCTCTCACCTCCATCAAAAGAATTGAATATTCATGATTAATTCAGTACAGTCCTCTACCCTCCTAGGACTTACTTCATCCACTCCATGGCTCAGGGTAAATGTGAAAAGTATTTTTCATTACTCAAATTGACTTACCACTTCTTCAGAAATGGGAACAGAAGGAAATACCCTTCACAGCAACCTGACTGAGCAGAATTATTATCCTCATTTGGCAACTCAGAAGAAACACACTTTTATAATTTCCAGTGTTTTGGAGTTTCTTTGTTTGCCTGTTTTGTTTTTGTAGTACTGGGGATTGAACTCTGGGCCTGTGCACTGTGTTACATCTCCAGCCCTTATTGTATTTTTCATTTTGGTACAGGCTCTTGCTGAGACTGGGGACTGGAACTAATGTTACTCCTGATTCAGCCTCCCAGATTGCTGGAAGCACAGGCATCCCTAGCCTGCATGGCTTTTCTCAGTTCTTGTTTTATTTTTAGACAGGATTTCACCATGTAGTTCAGGCTGACCTTTCAACTCACTATGTAGTCCAGGCTAGCTTCCAATGCAGTGATCCTGCTGCCTCAGCCTCCCAAATGCTGAGGTGACAGGTGTGCATCAGTAGGCCCAGATTCCCTCACTTCTTTATGATGGACATACATCATCATAGTGCAATAGGAGTACAAAGGGACCAGTTAGAAAATCTGCTAAATCAGCCTCTAGTAGACATTTAAATCCACAAAACTAAGGCTGTGAAGCAGTTCTGTTTTTACCAACAACATTCATCAACAAACATTAGACTGCAAACTGTTTAAATTTTATTGTTCTTAATCATCTTCATTCTATAAGACTTTGCCTAGAAATGGACCTAGGCTGATATAAGGCTGCTGTTTTATAACAAAGCCTCTTAGAGCCAGGCTTGTTGGTATATGCCTGAAATCCTAGCACTATGGAGGCTCAATCAGGAGGATCACAAGTTCCAACCCAACCTGGGCAATTTAGAAACTTTATGAAGTCCTGTCTTAAAACAAAAAATAGAAACTCTCAGGACATAGCTCATTGAGAAGGTCCTAGGCTCAATCTCCAAGGCCACAAAGAAACAAAACCCCTTGGTATGAATGAGCCTCTTGTGCTGACAGAGTACATTCATAATCAGGATGAAACCTGTGGCTTAAAAACTAACCAAAGTTTGGATGGGGATGTAACTGTGTGGGAGAGCAGTTGCCTAGTATACATGCTCTTGGCGTCATCCCCAACAATGCAAACAAAACAACAACAAAAAAATCCTAAGTAAAATTCCATAAAGCCAGCCTGCTACAGCATATGCTAGTGTCTTAGTTAACTTTTCTGTCATTGCTGAGACCAATACCCGACACCCAGAATGAAGGAAGGAAACGTTTATTTAGCTCACAGTTACTGGAGGTTTCAGTTCATACTCGGCTGGATTCAAGGCAGAGAGGTATATGGCAGAGAGCAACGGTTTGTGGTGGCAGAACGGCAACAATGGCAAAAGAGGCAATGGAGCAACCAGGGAGCAGAGAGCAACAGCTTCAATCTGTCTCTCTGTCTCTTTATATTACGTTCAGGCTCTCTGCCCCAGTCTATCTGCCTTAGGCTACACCAATAATCCCAGAAGTACTTAAAACACATAATCCCAGGGATCATGGATCAAGTCTCAAACTCTAGATCAGTACTAAGTCACATAATCCTAGTGACTCATGAGTCAAATCTCAATCTATAGAAGTCCTTGCTCCACGACTGCATGAGGCTTTGGAGGACAACTAGACTTAAACCATAACAGCTAGGAACATGTTTTTCTTAGCATATTTTTAACTTACTTAAATAAGTGTTAAGCTAAGAAGTACTACATTAAGTCACAAATACGGAGATTGTTATGGCCCAAGGCACTAATGGAATCTCCTAATCCTTTGATTCTTAGACCAGATGAAGTTTCTTTCCAGCTCTAAAGGGTCCTTTCCACTGTGGGTACTCAAACTTGCAATAGTATTTACTAGGAAGTCTTCATTTATAAATGATTTCTTGGACTCAGATCTGTGTGACTGAACTGTACAACATTACCCCAACTCGGTGCTTACTCACTGGCCAACATATCAGAGTTCTTATTCATGCTTATCTATTGTTTTTGTTTTACTTATATCTTTATCAGTATTTTCACTGTCTTCTTATAGCCCAGAAGTTGAAGGAAGACATTTAATTCAAAACCACTACCCTTGCTACTCTTAAAGGGAGCAAAAAACTGACATACGTAGTTTAGCTAGGACATATGGTTTGCAGTGAGATGAATAGCAAGTCCCTGTCAGTCCTCAGCATGAAGGTGGGGTTAGAGAAACAATACTACATGAGTTTAGGGAAGCTAGACAACTTGGAAGCTACTCTTGAGTCCAGAATCCACCAGCAGTCTTTCATTTTCTGTATTGAGGTACCAAAATCTCCCAACACACAAGATGCATGCATACATATTAAAGGCCCATATGGTGACAAATTCCAAACCCATACAAAATGGTTATTTTTAATCTTTTGAGCTGCTGTTCTCCTCCAGCAGCACAGATAATCAAAATGGATTGTTTCTATTTCTTCCAGACTTCTACCTTTCATTTTGTTTTGAACAAAACACATTCCCAAACTGGTCTTCGAATTAATGCATAGATTTTGTGGCATCTGTAAAGGGTACAGCCACAGGAGAGTCATGTATTTAACAACTGTGTCTTCCTTCAGCTATTTTTTACATTGTAAAATAGAAAATGATTTTTTGTGTGTGTGTGTGTGACCGGGGTTCAAACTCACGACCTTTCACTTGCCAGGCAGGCACTTGTGCCACAGAGCTATCTCCCCAGCCCCTAGAAAATGATATTTGACTGGGGAAATGAAAAAAGATAAAGTTTTACCCTTTGGAGCTTCTCTGGAAAATATATTCAGGAACAGAGAGTGATTATTCGAAGTCCTTCACAGTTTGAGACTTTATTCATCATTTTTATAAATGTAAGTCATGAGGAAGAATGGGGTTGTAAAAGGAACTAAACTGTGTTTTGAACATGTAACACCCTCCACGAGGATATACTCTTTTTGTACTATAAACATGTACCAGTAAAAATATAAATGTAATAAAAAATCCAAGTCAGGGGGCCCAGCAGGTTGGCTCAGTGGTCTAAAGCACCTGCAAGCGGCTGCAGGGACCGCGGTTCGATCCCCCGCACCACATGCTGCGCCAGCCCTGCCCTCAGGGCAGGCTGAGCTGGCCATAAAAATAAATAAACAAACAAACAAAAGTTCTGAAACAAGAATAAATAAATAAATAAATAAATAAAATTTAAAAATCCAAGTCAGCTCATATTTTCTTTTTCTGAAAATGTCTCTATGCAGATTGTTTCTTGGTTCTGAAAACATGTTAATCATAAATAAGAGTGCTATAAAAGTTTCAAGGAATGGATGTGTGGTGCACACCTATAATCTCAGTACTTAGGAAGCTGAGGCAGAAAGTTCAAGGCCAGTCTGAGCTATACTATAATTTCAAAGCTAGCCTGAACTACATAGTGAAACTCTGTCTCAAAAACAAATGTTTCAAGGTAAATGCTGAAAATAGAATTAATTAAAATATTTGTACAGTTTTTTTTTTGTTTGTTTTTTTTTTTTTTTAGTTTGCAATTCTTTTTTTTGTCTTTTTGAGACAGGGTTTCGCTATGCAGTTCAGGCTGGCCTTGAGCTCACTTTCGTAGCCCAGGCTGGTCTCGAACTCACACCGATCCTCCTGCCTCAGCCTCCCAAGTGCTGGGATTACAGGCGTGCGCCACCACGCCCAGCTTAGTTTACAATTCTTAAAGACAAAAAAAGGAAACTTTGTAAAGCACCTGCCTAGGCAGAGTGCAGTAGCTGGGTTTTGATTCCCAGAGTGCTGCACTGAGATGGTGATTGAGAGTGGGTAAGGTGGCACACACCAGTAATCCCAGCACTTGAGATGCTTAAAGCAGGAGAATCACTACAAGTCCAGTCTACGTAGTGAAACCCTGGAGATCTGTATACCCTGTACTTAATATTAAAAAAAAACCTTTGAGGCAAAAGAAACAACCTCAGTTAGATACTCTTGGGGCTAGAATGATATGGGAATGAAATATATATATATATATATATATATATATATATATATATATATATATATGTAAATATTCCTTAATGTGTTCATTTATTTTTGTTTCAAATATATCACTAATATATAAGTAAATAGATTTTGAAGATAATTTACTAAGTTGGAAATAGAAACCATATGGAAATTGTCTTTATTAAAATTGAACCACAAGGGGCCCCGCGGGATGGGTCAGTGGTCTAAAGCACCTGCTTGGGAAAGAGCTTGGGCGGCTTCAGGGACCTCGGTTCGATCCCCGGCACCACATGCTGCGCCAGCCCTGCCCTCAGGGTGGGCTGAGCCGGCCATAAAAATGAGGGAATAAACAAACAAAGGTTCTGAAACAAGAAAAAAATAAATTAAAAAAAATTGAACCACAAGAGAAATCACTGTAGCAATTGTTTTGTCTCTTTAATTCCAGGCAGCAAAACCTGATGCTAAAGTGCAAGATGTGCAAGACACTGATACTCCTGTTATAGACCAAAAAGAAAATAAAGTACAAGTGAGTCACCCTTCAAATGAAAAAGAAGGCACATTTGAAGGCGTGGCAAAGAAACACAAAAAGCACAGTGCAAAGACACCAACTGCGCTGAAGTTACCAATGAGCAAAATCACTTTGAAGAGTCTATCAGAAAGTGACTTCTCTTACCCCCAGTCTAGCACGGGAAGAAGCATCGAAACATTTCAGAGCGAGCAGACAGAACCTGACATGTCCACTTCAAAATCTGTAATCGGCACAGACTCCAAGGAAAGGACACGATCTAGTGTAAGTGGGAAATGTGATTATTTGGGATGAGATTTCTGAGGCAGAGGTAGATTTCCTCAAATGTATCCCCAGAAATGTACCTTGGGTAGGAAGAAAATGACAGTAAACTAGATTCAGTCCATTTTTCCCAATTCTGATGACAATTGCTTATAGTAAATGTGAAATGATTAACAGATGGAGCTGTGAATGGAGGGGAAAAAAACAGAGCACAGAAAGAGTTCCAAGTTAGGTGCTAGCACAAAAAAAAAAAAAAAAAAAACAGAAAGTAAAAACCAGTTAGGAGAGATGCAAGCGAATTCTTTTATATGATAGATTTCACCCTTGTTCACTGGCTGAACAAGTAAATATGCACTACATAAATTTGGCATGCAGAAATTCCATGTCAGCGGGCTAGGACAGAAGATTCACTAGAGAAATCAAAAGACACATGCAAATTCAGCCTATTTAAATCAGAATTTTGCTTTCACCACTTACTGTGGGACCTTTGGCCAATTCACCTAATAAATTATTTTTCTTTAAAAATTGCTGAAAATGCATTTTCCTTGCCAATTTTTAAAATGCAGTGAGTTCTCTAAACTAAGTTGGACATCCTCCCTACTGTAGGCCCATGAGTCTCAGAATCACTGCGACAGGCAGCTCCTGTGGCTGGTTCCATTTTTCCTTAGTGGCCATCAGGCCCCACTGACTGCTTGGATTAGCCCTACCCAAAGTTGTTTCATACCATGTATTTAGAGACTACATATAATGAAGGATTATCTAGTGAGACAGTATCTGAGAGTATCCATTAGCAATGGCACCAGATTAACCAAGTTAGAAGCTACAGTGAGCTAGAGAAAACATCACAGAAATGTAACTCTGGTCACTTCAGGAGCTCACTAGGCCACTCTGATGATTGGGAAACCTTGTGAGATTCTCATTACCAAACAGTGTGCCTGCTCAGAAATGCTGGCTAGGTAGATGACTTAGGAGTGCTTCCCCACCTTTAAGTGTAGATAAACAAATGGGACATTTTACTTGGTTAATTGCATGCCATAAAACTCAACTTGTACTTTTCCAGATGGAAACAAAGAAATCTCCAACAGAACCAGTAAATTTCATCTGGCCACAAGTTGTAAGCTTTCCTTCAGAGACTGAAGAGGACTTGAATTTATATTTTAGGTACATTTAAATCTTTGGCTAAGAAAATAGAAATCTGAGAAGAAATTATGCCAATAGGAAGAATTAGGCCCTTCAGTTAATCTATGAGGAAACCAGTATTTAGGTCTCAATCTTCTCTTGATCCTTTCATGGTTTCCAGCTGTGGTTATTTCCATGCCTTTCCCTTCCCACCTTCTCTCCCATTCCTACCTATCTGACCTATATTTCCTTTTCCTCAGATATACTTTTTGGTGTAGAATTCAGCACAGTTGGGTTAAGTCTTTAATGTGTTAGGTTCTTGAAGTTGGGTCAACAGTTTGCACTGCACTACGTCCCTGCACTAAGGGATCCTACATAGTTCCCCTCAGTACCACTGAAGAATTCCAAGAGTAGAAGAGATGGTATAAGCCTGAGCAGTGAAAGAACTCCTCAAAAGCAGTGAGATTCATCTTGCACTTTAATAGTGCATAGACTTTCCAAACTCAGGGCCTCGTCCTTGCCAAGCAGGCACATAAGCCACTGAGCTATCTCCCTGGCCCAGAGAGACTTAGTTAAGAAGATCATCTAGGGGCAGGCAAAAATAGATCAGCAGACTAAACACTTGCTTTGGCAAGTGCAGGGACCAGGGACTGAACCCTGGTCCCACATGCCACACCGACCCTGCCCCCAGAGTATGCTGAGCCAGCAACCGAGTCTGGCGCACACCTGTAAACCCACCACTGGGGAGCCTGAGAACAGCAGGATCTGCCGGGCGTGGTGGCGCACGCCTGTAATCCCAGCACTCGGGAGGCTGGGGCAGGAGGATCGCTGTGAGTTCGAGACCAGCCTGGGCTACAAAAGTGAGCTCAAGGCCAGCCTGAACTACACAGTGAGACCCTGTCTCAAAAAAAAAAAAAAAAAGAACAGCAGGATCACTAGGAGTCCAAGCTGTATAATGAGTCCCTGTAGCAAATTATATAAATGAAAAAAAAGACCATCTAAGCTGGGAGAGACTATAGGAGCAAAGGGGCAGGGAAGATCAGAGCAGCTGTAGACTTGACATGTAGTTAGCATTTCTTCAAAGGCCAAAACATGTCTAAAATTATCCTTAACCTTTATAAGAATTCACAAATGGAGGAGTGAATAGCACTTCGTATAAATATACTTGGTTGAGTGTAAATCTCAAGTCTCCTGAACTTGAACCCATGGTCACTGTTTTTTCTACTTCATTGCTTAACTAAAGCATGCTTGCTCAGTTCCTATATCCTTTAGTAATATTGTACCTACAAGAAGCTGAGTATAAGGACAGAATTTGACTTGTTCATACCTACATTCTTTCTGACTTGACACTGCAAAGTTTTCTCCTGATCCTGTTTTAGCAGACTTACTCTTGGCCCATTATGGGCCCCATCTCTCCTCATTCTGGTTTATGCAGGAAATTATCCATGTAGGAATCACTTTCAGTTGATTTGATAACTCACACACGTAACTACTTCAAATGTGCTTCTGTATGAATGATGACCTTCATTTTTTTCTTAACCAGTATTGTTTCATGTATTAAATATACAGGAAAATTAACTGTTTTCCTTTTGTTTTTAACAGTGAAATGGATTGTCGTTCAGACCCTAGTGCCCAATTAACTGAAGGTTGGATTGATCTTTTTTTTCTTAATTTAAATAAGCTAGTATTTAAAGGGAGACTTTGTTCATTGCATTGATGAATTTTCCTGTTGTCAGATCTAAAGTTAATACTGAGTTTTCCAGTAGGAAGACCAACTTTGGAGCATACTGGATCAGTTAACTGGTTAACATGAACCAGCTAGTTTGCTTTTGCTGAGTCACTGCTAAGGTTTAATCGATTTGGGTGATTGACTTCATATTTATTTACTGTGCTTTTGTGGAAACTAATCAACAAGTAAAAGTTTCTATGGGGGAACTTTCTATGGGGACCAGAACCCATACTACTGAGATGTAAACATCTTAAGAGTGCATGTTTCCTTGGTATAACTACCATATCCCTTCTAAATTATATAAAAAAGCCTTTAAAGCTAAATACAAAATCAAAATATATTTGCTTACATTGAAATCTAGCTAGTGTCGGCCACTTTATTTTTGTCTCTGTTACAACTGGATCATTAAAATATTTATGAGTTGAACGTTTGGGTCGCTGCTCTTTAAAACCTCAGCATCTATGTGATTCTAACAAGGATAGCCCTGGATTAGATGCAAAAAATGTTGTATTTACTGTAACTGTGGAGTTGAATCTCAATCCATAGGGCTAGGATTGACCTTGACTATTTCAAACCTTCTATTCACTTAAGAATTCATTCAAGATAGGTGTTTCCTAAACCCAAAGGTAGAAAAGGCATTAAAAAGAGGAACCATTAGCCAGGCAAGGTGTAAGCACTGTGGGAATCTGAGACAAGAAGATCAGGCCCAGCCTGAGCAGCTAACAATTTAGTGACACCATCTCAAAAAAAATGTTTTTTGAAAGGCTGGGAATATAGCTCAGGGCAAAACCCCTGTGTTCAATCTCCAGTAACACGTGCACACACACACATACATACATGCGTGCCTACACACACAACGAGCATAGACTCAAGGGCAATTACAGCCCATTTTGTACAACTTCCTCATTTTGGATATGAAGAAGATAGGGTTGAAGAAGTCGTCTCAGGGTAAGGAAGTGTTGTCCAGGTCATCTAATAGAGTATAAATCTCAAGTCTCCTAAACTTGAACCCACAGTCAGTGTTTTCTCCTACTTCATTGCTTAGTGTGTGCTTGGTCCTATATCCTCTGGTAATATTGTACCTGTACAAGCCATTCATTCAGCATATATTCACTGAGTACATTCTTTGTGCTGGTCACCATTCTAAGTGCTATGAATATAGCTGTGCATTCTACCTTGAAAAATGGGCATGGAAAGGCTACATACACACAAAAATCCTAGATACTAGTAAGAATTCCTGTCTCACATAGGAAGCTCTCACAAAAGCTTACAAAGCACTTGAGGATCTGGACATCACTCCCTCTCTGCATCACATTTCTGACCATTTCTGTTGGACGGTTCCTCTTAATCACTCCACCCAAGCCACACTGGCCAAACTCTGTCCTTTCATGGGGCCTTGGCACTTGCTACACTGCCTGCAAAATTCTTCTCCCAGATATTTGCATAGCTCACCCCTTGCCTCCATCAGATCTGTACTCAAATGTCATCTAAGTGAAAGCCTTCCCTGAGCTACCTCTTTAAAACTAAAACCTTCAAACCTCACTGCCACATCAGATTCTCATTCTATTCCCCTGCTTGTATTTTCTCTCTAGCACTTACAACTTCTGACTCTCACCCCTTTGAAAGCAGGGATTTTTTTTTTCTGTTCACTGTATCCTCACATGCCTAAAGAGGCACATAATATGTACTCAGTAAATAATTACAGAATTCATGAACGAATACTAAAGAAAATGAATAAACATGGTAAAGAGTGGCAGGCTAGGTTAGTTTGGTTCAAGTACAGAAATATTTGATCTTAATGACAAGGATTCAGACACAAAGATCTGAAAAAAGAAGCTTTTAGGCACAGGATACAAGAGTTCTATTTTTTAACTATCTATGGCTGACAGAGAGGCTTTTGGAAATCACCCACAACCTAATCTCTCATTTTCTACATGAACCCAAAGAGGCCAAGAATTTGAGTGACTGCAGGGATTACGTTCTGTATTCTTTTCTGGCCTATGTTCTCTCTGCCACATCACTTTCTTTTGCAGTGTCTGAGGCATGACCTGTGCCCAGTATTTTAGGGATCTCACTTCTTTCAACCTTTTCTATATGCCTAATTGCTATGATTCTTGATGGAAGTATTGAGATTATTTTTGTTCCAATAATTGTTACATCTCAGAAATAACTCTATCCTAATATTGTGTTTCTATGACAGATAGTCTTACAGAACTACATCAAACTGCAAGTACTATTCAGGTGAGTAGTTTTCACTGGTTCTCATTGCAATGCAGTGGAACCCTGACAGAAATAGTGTGGATGTCAAGAGAAAGTAGGGGCTACCTATGTGATGTGGTATGCTAGGGTGTCCTCAGGAACTACTCCTTTGTTTACCATTGCCATATACCAGTCTCTCTCCCCTGGAGCTAGCTCCAAATGCCTAAAAATACTTTCATCAACATAATCCTTTTAGGGTTGGGTCCTTAACATTGTCTAAGCACATCGAGTAGCCCCTTAGTACAGTTCCAATCATTTGCACTATTCTCATAGCCTCTGGAGAAAACAGAAAAAAGAGTAAGGCAATTGGCACTCCTAGAGACGCCAGTGAGAAGCCTGGTGGGGCAGATAGGGACTGACGTTTCTGACAGGAAGGAACCCTGCTTGAATTCCAACCATTTTACAGTGCCCTGAGGACTGACTCTTTATAAGCAGCTTTTGTAGTTAGGCCAGTTTCTCAGTGCAACCCAGAAAAGCCCTCATCCCTTGACGCCTAAGAAATCTCCCATGAGAGCTGAAGGTATCTATACCCCTCTATTTTGTATCACCTTTAAATGGTCTTGGATGACATTAAATCCCAGGCTATTTTGTACCTTCTAGAACCACAGAGGAAACCTAGGGCCTGAGCCAATCTCCATGGCTTACCACCACCTCCCTGTTCCTCCAAACCTATTCTATCACTTTCTGGTTTCAGATCCCACAAATGCTGAGAATTCTTTAAAAGGAAATTAGACTGGACTGGGGCTGTAGCTCAGTGGTAGAATGCTTGCTTAGCATGCATGAGACCTGGGGTGTATCCCCTGCACCACAAACACTAAAAGGAAGTTGGGCTTATAAAAAACATCCCTTCACCTCTACTTCCTTTCAGACCTTCCCGCTCCCATCATTTCCTTCTCTTACAGAAGATCTATAACGTTTTGTTTAAATTCCCAGGGGAGAGGGGCTGGAATGACTGAAATTTTTTCAACCTGGGACACCTGAGACCTTGATATAATAGTACTGAGGTAGGCCCAGTCTACAGCCAAGTCTGGGGTCAATCCTGGGTTTCATAATTGGTGAAAATGGTAAGATGGAAATCTGAGCCTAGGAATAACCAAAGCCCAGGAGAATGACTGAGACTACAGTGCAAAGCAATTAGTGGGCATGACACTACAGTAGTGCTCTGAACCTTGAAAGTTTCTATTCAACAAAGAGCAAAGGCCTCCAACAGCATTTGTTTTCCTTTTGTCTTAACAGTTCATAACCTTATTCCAACATGAAAGTGTCTTCTGTATCCTAAATTCTGTAAAGGACCACATTACAGGTACGAATATATACCACTGTCTGATATAACTGAGTTACAGCATTTTGAATACAGATATTTTTGTTTATTCACACCCTGGAGTGAGTGGCTCCTATCTTTCAGTGCCTCTGCCAGCTACCAGTGTGTTGTTGAAATAATATTACTGTGAGCATAAATTGTAGTTTTCAGGTTATTATGCAGTTCTCTAACTTGAACTTCACAGTGTAGGCAGACAGGTAATAAAGGAACATTTATTAGGCATCAGCTGTGTACCAGACATACTGTAGTGCTTTCCTCCCACATCCCCATTGTCTCCATTTTACTGATGAGGAAACAGTCTCAGAAGCAAAATGGCTTACTATTATGTGTTCCCACTGAAAGTCATGTCCCATTTTACAGAAGAGGAAAATGATCTGCCTACAGATTCACATTCAGAAAAGGACCAAGAGCCTCAAATTACACCAGGTGAGTGGCTTTTATCCCATACATCTTCCTGCCAGTCCAGGGCCATATCCAATCACTACCACATCCCTGAGCTGGGTAGTGACCAAGGAGAGCCTGCAGTGTTTGGTAGCAAGGTAAAAAGATCTCAACTAGGTTTCCAACTGCAGGAACAATCAAGTAGTAAAATTACATTTTTCTGTCTTCTATATCTTTAATTTGGCACAGACAAACCTCATCCCCATCCCTACATTCTGCATAATACAAGAACTCACTAGGTAGCAGTTATCAAACTGAGTCACATATTTCTTCTGACAAGGACTGTTGGAATATAGAAATGACCAACTTTGTGCTAAGATGTTCAAAATAGCTAAATAAATAATCCCACTGAAAAAAAAATTATTTAGAGTTACAGTGATGCCTGTTTATGAAATCCCACAAAAACAAACAAACAAACAAAAACTTCCG
The DNA here is from genome assembly GCA_004027025.1 of Myocastor coypus. Lineage (NCBI taxonomy): Eukaryota > Metazoa > Chordata > Mammalia > Rodentia > Myocastoridae > Myocastor > Myocastor coypus. The sequence continues at coordinate 27,376 of PVJA010028005.1, forward strand.
GACTACTACATGCACATTACAGCTTATGGTGTATGTTTTACAAATATAAACTTGCTGGAAATTAGTTCAGAACGTGAAATGTCATTCCCTAACCCTTAAGTGTGCATAAAGGCCCTTTCGCTTCAGTCATCCACATGCCTGGCATATGTCTCTTCAGTGACAAATGTCCCCATTCTGCTTATGAGCCAAAACACGCAGCCATCAGGATACCTATATCAAAGAGCATTGTTCTCCCTAAGAAGGCTTCATTCTAGCGTGATACCTACCTCACTACTTTCAGCATGCTGTAAACACCTTTGAAAGGGATAGGAATCAGTAGAGGGTTTACTGTACTTCTCAGGGTAAGCTTCAAGTGTGCTGAGGTCCTAAGATAACAACCACCTGCCAATCTGAAGCACTATACAGAATCGCTGTGTTTAAAGTTGGGGACAGCCTTTCGGCCGGAACCGCCATCTTCCAGTAATTTGTCAAAATGACTAACACAAAGGGCAAGAGGAGGGGAACCCGTTATATGTTCTCCAGGCCCTTTAGAAAACATGGGGTGGTTCCTTTGGCCACATACATGCGAATCTACAAAAAGGGTGACATTGTAGACATCAAGGGAATGGGTACTGTGCAAAAAGGAATG
>PVJA010028006.1:0-27945 GCA_004027025.1 Myocastor coypus
AAAAAAAAAAAAAAAGCTATCAGCATTTTAGTGATGACCTTTCAGGTATCTAGCTATCTTTCCAGTGTTAGTATAAGTGACAAAGTGTGGCTAATTAGTTATCTGTTGACATACACGTGTGCACTCATGCACACACAGATACTTTTTACAATATGTACATTATTAGCTAGATATTCATGCCTGTAATCCCAGCTCTTGAGAGGCTAAGGCATGAGGATTGTGATGAGCTTGAGGCCAGCTTATGAAAGAGAGAGTGAAGAGAAATTGGTCCCAAGTAGGTTTCTTGCTGTAACTATACTTGAACTTTCTTTCTTTCTTTCTTTCTTTCTTTCGTTCTTTCTTTCTTTCTTTCTTTCTTTCTTTCTTTCTTTCTTTCTTTCTTTCTTTCTTTTCTTTCTTTCCTTCTTTTTCTTTTTCTTTTGTGGGACTCGAGTTTGAACTCATGATCTTGTACTTGCCAATCATGCAGTCATGCCATGGAGCTATCTCCCCAGCCCCTTATACTTGAACATTTAGAAGCTTTTGAGCCAGTATACAGAAGGAGTTTGAGAAAATATGGAAAATGCAGCTGGAGAAACATGTAAGACAGCTAGCAGAGATTAGTGGTTGGCTCTGCTGTGAGTTGAGAAGACCAGAATGCAGACAGTAGTATGGACAGTAAGGTTGCACTCATGAGGCTTCAGATGGGATGGAAGACTGTAGTGGACTGTGAACTGGAGGTCAACTTGTTACGCCAAGCTAAACCGGACTAGCTCGGAGCTGCGTGTGGAAAGCCCACCTGAGGGTTGTTGTCAGTAGCGTAAGAGGCAGAGCCAGAGAACCTGCTGAGAGGCTATTGGGGAATCCGTTGGAAGCTCCTGGTTCTCTTGGGCTGTTCTGCTAAGCACCTTGTCTCTCTGTCTTTCCTGATGAACTTGGCTGTTCTTATCAGAGGAGAAGCTCAGGACCTTATTTTTCCAAGGATGGCTACAGTTCACTTTGGGGGAGCCTGGTCCTCATCTTGGGCATCACTTCCTGGCTCTGGAGAAGAACATAGTACGCTGCTAAGCCTTCTGGAGGACCTTGTTGTGTTGGCATTCCTAAGGAGAACTCAGCTTTCTTCATCACTGGAGGAGCTTGGGACCTCACTATTGCTAAGGACGGCTGTGATACTTCTGCGGGAAGCTCTGGTTCTTACCCTGAGCACTGCTTCCTAGCTCCAGTTCAGATTCCCAGCCTCCTAGCACACATCCTTCATCCCACTCGCATAGACTTCCTAGCTTCCACCACTGACCTTTGGGCTTTTCCAGCGCAGATTGTGAAGCCAGCCTGCATGAGACATTGTGTGGGCACTAGGTCTCCAACTGAACCTATGGGAGGCATTGTTATGGGCTCTAGGTGTTCAGCTGGATTCACACAGAATATTAGGACCCAGACCTTCAGCTGAATTATTAGGTCTTTAGTGTATAGACAAATTTCCTGCACTCTTTGTATATGATGCTTTGAATAATTATAAAATAATATTATAAAATGTATCCTGGAACTTCAGGGACTGCAGTTTGATCCCCAGCACCACACAGGGCACCAATCCCACCCCCAGGGCAGGCTAGACTGTTCATAACATAAATGAATAAAGTTTTTTTTAATTGTCTTATATTGTATTGTGTGTCCTTTGTAAAAAGTCCAAACCACAACAAGGACTGTATTGGGTATTAGACTTGAGGCCACTCATGTTACATACTTTTTTTTTTTAAATCTGTTTAAGACAGAGTCTTGCTATGCAGTTCAAGCTGGCCTTGAGCTCATTTTTGTAGCCAAGGCTGGTCTCTAACTCATAATGATCCTGCTGTCTCAGCCTCCCAAGTGCTGGGATTACAGGCATGCGCCACCACACCCAGCTGCTCATGTTACCTTCTCACAAAGGACTTCTCAACATTCCTTTCCTATCCTAAAGCTGTGTGTGAGAAACCTATTCAGTGAAAACCCCAGAAATTTGGAAAAGCCAGGAACATGGATCATGCAAAGAGGGAGCAAAGCCGGCCTAAGAGAGAAACCATGGAAACTACCAAGAGTGGTAGTGCCTTAGGGACAGAGCTGCATGGAGGCCACATCTCAGTGCAGACTGTTTCCGATGTTCCAGTTGAAACTATGGGATCTAATGTTTGCCCTGCTGGATTTTAGATTTGTAGGGGCTTTTGTTTGTTTGTTTGTTTTTGTCTTTTTGAGACAGGGTCTCACTATGCAGTTCAGGCTGGCCTTGAGCTCACGTTTGTGGCACAGGCTGGTCTCAAACTCGCACTGATCCTCCTGCTTCAGCCTCCCAAGTGCTGGGATTATAGGCATGCACCACCATGCCCGGCTCCCAATGTTTTGTATTCCCTGTTGTTTGCAACTTCTGGAATACTAATGTTTATCTTATGCCTTTGAATGTTGGATATGTTTAACTTTTCTTTTGTACAGGTGTTCACAGATGAGAGTTTGCCTTGGATCTTAGAGGAGACTTGGACTTTTCAGCAGTGCTGAAACTGTTGGGACTTTGGCAACTCTTCCAGACGGACTAAAATGTCTTTTGTGCAAAGGGATATGTATGAGACTTTGGGGGTCAAGGGGTGGAATGTTATGGTTTATATCTAGTTGTCCCCCCAAAGCCTCATGCAGTCATGGGAGGGGACTTCTATAGATTGAGACTTCACTCATGAGTCACTGGGATTATGTATTTTAGTACTGATCTAGAGTTTGAGACTTGATCCATGATCCCTGGGATTATGTGTTTTAAGTACTTCTGGGATTATGGGTGTAGCCTAAGGCGGATAGGCTGAGGCAGAGAGCCTGAATGTAATAAAAAGAAAGACAGAGAGACAGACTCAAGCTGTTCCTTTCTGCTGCCCTGCTTGGTCGGTCACCTCTGTCGCGGATTGTTGCTGTGCTGCCACCATGAACTGGATGCTCTCTGCCCTGTTCCACTCAGCCTTCGGACAGCCGAACATGGACTGAAACCTCCAGTAACTGTGAGCTAAATAAGCCTTTCCTTTCTTCATTTTAAGTGTCAGGTATTTGTCCCAGCAATAAGTAAAAAGTAACTAAGACAGAATTTGGTACTGACTGTGGGTTGTGTGTGTGAATTTAAAATGAGGGACCAATTAATCTGGCAGAGAAAGTTTCTTTTTTTTTGTCTTTTTGAGACAGGGTCTTGTTATGCAGTTGAGGCTGGCCTTGAGCTCACTTTTGTAGCCCAGGCTGGTTTCGAACTCACACCGATCCTCCTGCCTCAGCCTTCCGAGAGCTGGGATTACAGGCGTGAGCCACCACGCCCGGCTGGCAGAGAAACTTTCAAGGAGCACAATATTCAGGCTGTGCCATGGGTATTGCCAGCTGCTTCTGGTCAGATTTCTAGTGATGATCAGGATCAAGAAGTAAAGCAGAATGTCTGAAAGACCTGTATTTTGTCCAGAAAAGTAGTGTGTGTAAAATTGCATCCAAGGAAGGTGTGGCTAAAGAAATTAGCATCCCACTTAAAAGAAGCCAAGTACTGGGAAGATAGCTCAGCGGCTTAAGCACTCCCTGGCAAGGGCAAGATCCTGAGTTCAATTTCTAATACAAAAAAAAGGAGAAGGGGAAGATGAAGAAGACGAAGAGGAAGAAGAACCACAAGAAGAAAGCCAAGTATTTTGCTTTAGGAAAAGAGCCATAGGATGTCCTGCTTGCCTAGAGCCACCTAGGGAAGTGTATCCCCAAGTTCAGCCATTCAGGTACTCAAAAGCCTCCACAGCCACACTCCAAGAGGCCTGGCTACTGCTTGTACTGGGGGCAGACTTTGTTACGGGTCCATGTGATCTGGTTTTGCAGAAATATAGAATTCAGCCATTATGGGGTCATGGTGGCTTCCATGGAAATCTACCAAGATTTCAAAAGAAGACCTAGGAAGTGAGGCAAGATGTGACAGGATTGCAGTCCCTGTAGGGAGGCCCTAAGAGAACAAGGCCAAAGCTGCACTGGGCACCTCAGGAAGTCAGAGATGTTAGGACGTAGGGTGTCTGCTAAAGAACGCCATACACAGTAAGTGGAGCCAGCCCAAAATAATGGCCACATAAGCTGCTACCAGCAGGGCCACACGATAGGACAACAACACCTTTGGCGCCTGTGTCTCACTAGCATGTGACCCGTATGTTGGACATGGGGCTGCCTAACATAGTGTTTGATCTGTGAGTTTGTCTTCTTTTGGTCCAATTCCTTTTTCTTTTTTATGTATTCAGTACAGGGTCTACAAGGTCTCATTACACAGATGGGACTTGAGAGGATCCTTCCTGTTTTTCAGCCTCCCAAATTTTGGGATTGTAGGCACGTCACCACACCCAGTCTCAATGATCTTCTCAGTGTGCCCTGGGGGCGGGGCTGGAGCTAGCACAGTAGGCCAGGGATTGAACCTCTGGCCCCTGCATCTGCCTAAGAGATGCTTTCATCAGCTGAGCTATCTGGCCAGCCTCCAATTCCTTTCTATTCTCCTAATCTTCCCTTTTGAGATGGGAATGTTTGCCCTGTGAATGGCAGAAGTATGTAACTTATTTTAAGGTTAGGAGGGGATTATGGATAGCTAAGTGCATCCTTGCGCCTCACAAGAGGCTTTTTAATTTTTTATTATTTATTTATTTATTTATTTATTTATTTAGTGGTACCAGGTATTAAACTCAGGACCTTGTGCTTGCCAGGCAAGTGCTTATTCTACTGAGCTATCTCCCTGGCCTACAAGAGACTTTATTTTTTTTAATTTATATTTTTTTCTTGTTTCAGAAATTTTATTTGGTTTTTTTGTTGTCGTTGTTTTGTTTTGTTTTTTAATTTTTTTATTTTACTTTTGTTTGTGTATTTTTATGGCTGGCTCAGCCTGCCCTGAGGGCAGGGCTGGCGCAGCATGTGGTGCCGAGGATCGAACCGTAGTCCCTGAAGCTGCCCAAGCTTTCCTAAGCAGGCACTTTAGACCACTGAGCCATCCTGCCGGGCCCAAGAAACTTTATTTGTTTATTCACTCATTTTTATGGCCACCCCAGCCCGCCCCAGCCCGCCCCAGCCCGCCCCAGCCCGCCCCAGCATGTGGTGCCAGGGATCGAACCGCGGTCCCTGAAGCCGCCCAAGCCTTCCCAAGCAGGTGCTCCAGACCACTGAGCCATCCCGCTGGGCCCCCTACAAGAGACTTTAAACTGGTCCTTTTGAGCAATACTGAAATCGTTGAGACTTTGGGGAAGGAATTAGTGCAATTTTGGGTGTGTACAAGATAATTACATCATGTTAGGTAGAGTTATTTTCTCCCTTTGCAGATTAATTATGGTTTAAGGAGATGTTTTGGGGTGTCAGGCTGACAAGGATGGAGCTTTGACAATTAAGCCTCTGTGTGTGTATTTAAGACAGGGTCTCACTAACCAGTCCAGTTTCCCCCTTGAACTCATTGTGTAGCCTAGGCAGGCCTCAAACCCTACTCCCTTGTGTACTTTTTTTTTTTTTTATTGAGGCAAGGTTTCACTAAATCTCTACATCATCCAAACAGGGGTTTTTGTTTGTTTGTTTGTTTGTGGAACTTGGAATCGAACTCAGGAACTTGGACTTGCCAGGCAGGCACTTGTGCCCTTGAGCTATCTCCCCAGCCCAGTTTTGTTTTTCTTTTAACTTAGTTTAGTTGATATATTCACAGGGTTTGTTTTATCTCTTTTATGTTCGCTTCCTTGCTTGGTTAATGGGTAGGTCGATTAGTTAAAACAATTTTACGTTGTAACTCAGACTGACTTCAGACTCCCACTGATCCTCCTGCCTCAACCTCCCAAGTACTAGGACTACAGATGTGCACCACCACACCTAGTTGTGTTTTGTCTTTTATATTTTAGAACTGCCTAAGAGAACTCTGGAGAATTGATTGAAATACCTAGAAAACAAGGTCCATCTTTAATATCTTTTCCACATATACTGGTAGTGTAAGCAATGTCATGTTCCCTAATCTCTCTTGAAAATTATTTTTATTGAGTTGGAGAGCTAGCTGAGTGGTCTACAGTGCCTGCTTAGGCAAACTTAAGCAACCACACAGGCACCACAGTTCAATTCCTGGCACCATATGATACGTCAGTCCCACCCCTAGGGCGGGCTGAGCCAGCCCCCCCCCCAATTTTTTTTTTTTTTGCAATAGGGCCTTACTATGTAAGTTCAACTGGGCCTTGAACTCACAGTGATCCTCCTGCCTTAAGAGCCCCAGGTTCTGGGCCAGCAAGATACTTCAGTAATCTAAAGCACCTGCCTAGGCAAGCTTAGGCAACCTCAAAAATCATGTTTTATGTTTTGTTTTTGTTTTTCTGTCTTTGGGACAGGGTCTCTACGCAATTCAGGCTGACCTTGAGCTCACTTCTGTAGCCCAGACTGGTCTCCAACTTGTATGGATACTCCTGCCTCAGAGCCTCCCAAGATTATAGGTGTGCACCACCACTCCCAGTGACCATGGTTTTGATACAGGGAGAAAAATCTGATTCCAGGTAGATGACCTCTAAAATAACATAGGGGAAAAATGATCCCCAACCTGAAAAGTACCTGGGATGAGTTCGTCCTCCCTAAAACCAAAGAATGAATTTTAGGAACAAACTGAGGTTATGAGCAGAATAAATTTATTAAAGGAAAGAGGAGCCTGGCATGGTGATGCACGCCTGTAATCCCAGCAGTTGGGAAGCTGAGGCAGGACGATGGGTACAAGTTTGGGACCAGCCTGGGCTACAAAAGTGATCTCAAGGCCAGCCTGAACTGCGTAGCGAGACCTGGTCTCAAAAAGACAAATAAATAAATAAATAAATAAATAAACAAATAAATAAATAAAAAGGAAAGAAAGAAAGTTCTGTCCAAGAGAGGAACGGGAGGGGGATCCCGAGCAGGTTGCCCCCTCAACTCTCTCTTCCAGGGACTTTTAAAGAGGAAAACCATGAGGTGAGGTGGGTCTAAGGTTGTGGAAAAGACATGGGAACTGGCTTAGGTGGGTCTGAAGTGGAACAAAACTGTGGTCAACCAATGCGATTACAAGCACCAGTGCTCAGGTAAAACTGATTAAAATCAGGATCCAATAGGAAGGCAAGTCACGTAGCAAGCAGGCAAGAATATCACCTATTGGGTTGGGCTTATAACTCTTTCCAGGCTCTTTCAAGGTGACTGATACTTATTTAGTTTATCAATCCCTGATGCCCATCCTTAAGGAAGTATGTAGTTGCTTTTGTTTACTTTTGTCTTGAGATCTGGCCCATGGCAGCACAGTGCCGGTCTCTAGTTGTAAAGTCACCTTGTTTTCCACATTGTCCTTGAGGGCCTGGCCCTGTCTAACTGCCTATAATATTTCTTTCTTTTTTCTTTTTTTTTTTTTTTTGTCTTTTTGAGACAGGGTCTCACTATGCAGTTCAGGCTGGCCTTGAGCTCACTGTTGTAGTCCAGGCTGGTCTCGAACTCGCACTGATCCTCCTGCCTCAGCCTCCCAAGTGCTGGGATTACAGGCGTGCACCACCACACCTGGCACAATATTTCTAATTTAGCTAATTTAGTTACCTACAACAGTTTGGTCCCTGGCACCATATGCTGTGCCAGCCCCGGCAGGCTGAGCTGGCCATAATATAAATAAGCAAACAACAACAAAAAATGCTTCTGGGACTCCAGACCTGTGCCGCCATGACCAGCTTGCAAATGACCCTTATTTCCTTGATGTAAAATAAAAACAAAAACTATTTGTGGCAAGCTGGGGAGATAGCTCCGAGGCACAAGTGCCTGCTGGGCAAGTGCAAGGTCCTGAGTTTGAACCCTGGTCCCACAAAAAAAAAAACTATTTGGGAAGGCTGGGGAGATAGCTCCATGGTGCAAATTCCTGACTGGCAAATACAAGGTCTTAAGTTTGATCCCTGGTACTTGATAAGTTCTGGCCCTTGCATGAATTGCTAAAATCATTATGCTGGTCGTCTAATACGGCTGATGCCCTTAAAATAGAAGACCACCTCCCCACTTCTTTTCCCACTCAGCCCAGGACATAATTTATTTTCACCCTTCCCAAGACCTCAGGGAAGATTCCCCAATTGGTTTCTTTTTTTTTTTTTTTTTTTCCCTTTTTCTTTTTGAAACAGAGTCTGGCTATGCAGTTCAGGCTGGCCTTGAACTCACTTCTGTAGCCCAGGTTGGTCTCGAACTCACACTGATCCTCCTGCCTCAGCCTCCCAAGTGCTGGGATTACAGGGGTGTGCCACCATGCCTGCCATAGTTTCTAAGATATATCTAAACACCTCCTTCAAATCTCTCCCCTAGCAAAAGATCATAAACACCTCGGCCTTCCTTTGTTCAGGCCTGAAAATTCCCCAAATTCTCTCCATGTCCTCAAAGAAAATAAAGCCTCTTTCCCTTTCTCCTTCTGCCTGTTTCACTGCTGTGGAGAACCTGTCAGTATCAACAAAAGACCTTAATATTAATTCTTTTTTTTTTTTTTTTTTAACTAAACTGCTCCAGTTCTACCCCAACCAAAGAATGCTGGCTCAGCAGTTCCATGTCATCAGTGACCTAGACGGCCACTCCTGCCTCTCTATCCCCTCCCCAGGCCTGGCTCTCAGGGCCTTTTCAGGCTTTTCTCTGTTGTTTACAGAACTGTGTGCAAGTGACCACCACCAGACACCTGCTCCTGCTGGTGCCGACTTCTCTTCCATACAGACCTGCTCCTCAAGAGCTTTCCTCCCACCCATTGCCCACTCAGCCACTCAGCCCATGTGTTGTGCAAGAAAAAGCCACCAGATTGACTCCCATTTCTTTTTCTTTCCTTTTTTCCTCTTTTTTTTTTTTTTTTCTAAAATGAAGCTGGCCAGGCATGGTGGCACATGCCTGTCATCCCAGTATTAGGGAGGCTGAGGCAGGAGGATCCTTGTGAGTTTGAGACCAGCCTGGGCTACAAAGCGAGCTCAAGGCCAGCCTGAACTGCATAGTGAGACCCTGTCTCAAAAAAGAAAAAAGAACTTACAGTCAGAGAGGATCTGGGCCCTTAAGGAAGTCAGTGAAGAATACAGATATCTATCTGAATTGTCACTGGAGGTGCGTATGAAGAAGGCACGGCCAGACAATAAAGTGACAATGGCCAGACTTGCATACTTCTCTAAGGAATAAGTGAAACTGTAATGGGTACCACCCTATCCATTTAATCTAGATAGCATCAGATACCAGGGTGGATGACCAGAGCCCCTAGGCCATACCTTCCCCTAGATGTTCCTACTGGGGAAGTCACAGATCACTGAAAGTTTAGGATGCTAGCCACATGCCCCGCTAAGTGCCTGATGGGATCAGTATTAGCTAAAGGGTTGTGCTTATAACCTTAAGGTTGATTATAGAGACTCAGTTCTGCCCATATTGTGACTTTGTTATATAAATTCCCTGACCAAGGAACCTTGCATCTCTCTTGAGCTATTCATTTTTTTTTTGGTGGGGGGACCAGGGTTCGAACCCACCACCTTGCACTTGCCAGGCAGACACTTATGCAGTGGAGCTATCTCCACAGCCCCTCTCCAAAGCTATTCTTTTTTTTTTTTTTTTTTTTTTTTTTTTTTTTTTTTTTTTTTTTTTTTTTTTTTTTTTTTTTTTTTTTTTTAATTTTTTTTTATTTATTTATTTTTCTTGTTTCAGAAACTTTATTTGTTTATTCACTCATTTTTTATGGCCGGCTCAGCCCGCCCCATGGGCAGGGTTGGCGCAGCATGTGGTGCCGGGGATCGAACCGCGGTCCCTGAAGCTGCCCAAGCTTTCCCAAGCAGGCACTTTAGACCACTGAGCCATCCCACCGGGCCCCTCCAAAGCTATTCTTATTCTTCAAAAAAGCTTTCCTACTCTTAATCTCTCTTGTAATTTCTGAATGCATTCTTCTGTTTCAGTAGACACAACCTTAGCACATCTGATATCTAGCAAATGGGGAGTTATAATTCTCACTATCCTCAAAAACAAACACACAAAAATAAATTGGGAAGATGAGCCAATCTTCAAGAACTTTATTCCATCAGTAGAAGAAATGTTTCCATTCCCCCCACCCAAGGGGCCAAGCAGATAAAATTTGATGTTCTTTGTATCTATTTAAATGATTCTCAGCCCATCTATCCAGCCATCCAGGGCCTGAGAAGCCCCAGGGACCCTATGCCCTGTGCCTCAGCCCACCTTGAGGTCTGGCTGGCCTCGGCCCTTTTGACCTGGTGGTACAGCCTGCCCACCTCTGGACCACCACCCTTCTGATGCAGGAAGAAAAAACTGATCTGGGGTGGATGACATCCAATAGGGAACCTCCAAATGATACAGGGAAAACCGATCTAACCCAAAAAGTACCTGGGATGAGTTCCTGTTCTCTAAAACTGAAGAATGAACTTTAGGAACAAACAGAAGTAATGAGCAGAACATATTTATTGAGGGAAAGAAAGCTCCTGTCCAAGAGAGAACAGGAGAGGAATCCCAAGCAGGTTGTCCCCTCCACCCCGCTGTCTCTTCCAGGGACTTTTAGAGAGGAAAACCATGTGGTGAGGCAGGTCTAAGGTTGTGGAAAAGACGTGAGAACTGGCTTAGGTGGGTCTGAGGTAGGACAAAACTATGGTCAGCCAATGAAATTACAAGCACCATTGCTCAGGTAAAATTAATTAAAACCGGGATCCAATGGGAAAGCAAGTCACGCAGTAAGCAGGCAAGAATAGCACCTATTGGGCTTGGGCTTGTAACTCTTTCCAGGCTCTTTCAAGGTGATTGATACTGACTTAGCTTATCAATCCCTGATGCCCACCCTTAAGGAAGTATGTAGTAGCTTTTGTTTACTCTTGTCTTTTTTTTTTTTTTTTTTCTTTTTGAGACAGGGTCTCGCTATGCAGTTCAGGCTGGCCTTGAGCTCACTTTTGTATCCAGGCTGGTTTCTAACTCACACTGATCCTCCTGCCTCAGCCTCCCAAGTGCTGGAATTACAGGTGTGCGCCACCACACCTGACCATAATTTTATTTTTATTTTTATTTTTTGAGACAGGGTCTCATTATGCAGTTTAGGCTGGCCTTGAGCTCACTTTTGTATCCCAGGCTGATCTCGAACTCGCACTGATCCTCCTGCCTCAGCCTCCCGAGTGCTGGGATTACAGTCATGTGCCACCACGCCCGGTTGCTTACTCTTGTCTTGAGATCTGGCCCATGGCAGAGGAGTGTTTGTCTCTAGTTGTGAAGTTACCTTGTCTTCCATGTTGTTCTTGAGGGCCTGGCCCTGTCTGACTGCCTATAATGTTTCTATCTAATTCAGCTGCCTACAACACTTCGCCCACCACAACGTTCAGAGGCAGCCACAGCAGCAGAGGACGCTGCTAAGTCGAAGAGAGTGTAGCCTGCACACCGAACTACTTACTTGCCTTGCTGATTGTCTACGTTTACAGGAGTTTACAACTTTTGTAAGAACTTTTGTATACAAAGGAACTTTTTTACTTTTATTTCTTAAATTTATTTATGTTATGTATGGCTCAGCCTGCCCTGGGTTGGAGCTGGCACAGCATGTGGTGCTGGGGATCAAACCATAACTGTAGTTGCCTGTGCAGGCGCTTTAGACAGCTGAGCTATCTTGCTGGCCCCAGGAACTTTTTTTTTTGAAAAAAGATATTTTGGGGCTGGGGAGATAGCTCAGTAGAATAAGCACTTCCCTGGCAAATACAAGGGCCTCTGTTCAATCCTCTGGTTCAGAGAGAAAGAGAGAGAGAGAGAGAGAGAGAGAGAGAGAGAGAGAGAGAGAGAGAGAGAGAGTCTATATTTAATCCAAAGAAGGATTTTAGGCATTCAAAGGTTTGAGGGGTTTTGCTTCATTTCTAAGATTGCTTTCTCTTTGTTGATTCTGGACTTCAGGTATCCCAGCTGCTTCAGGCTCCCGAAGATCTTCTGGGCCCCCCATTAATGAAGCAGCCACTTAGTGAGTCTAACATGGCTGTCAGCAACGAGCTGCTCCCGTCTGGCTCCACCTTCGCCTCTGGCCAGGGGGGAAGGGAGAAGACACTGCCTCCAGCAGGAGCCTCTAATAACCTCTGGATGGAGGAGCCCTCTCACCTGAAGCCACTTAACCCAGGGCTTCCCAACAGCCCTTACGACCTGGCAGTGTGGAACATGGGCCCAGACCTGGCCGGTGGTGCAGGCGCGAGGTACACCGGTAGCCACGCGGCCCACCTACCCAGCGGAGAGTCGGAGGACCTTCTGGACCTGCAGTTCATTCTCTCCAATGCGTTGTCGTCGCAGCAGGAGTCCGCAGCCACCACGTCAGCCTCGTCCTTCCCGGACAGCACACCCTCCACCGGCAGCTTCAGCTACCCCATGCAGGCCAGGGAAGAGGTGGGTGTGGCCCCCGGCGGCTGTGGCGGTGGCCTGCCCAGGGAGTCAGCACCCCTTCCCACCACGCCCTTCAACTTGGCAGATATCAACGACGTGAGGCCCTTGGGCGGCTGCTTGGCCCAGCTCCTGCAGCCCGAGTTGGACCCGAGGTACATTCCGCCGCAACAGCCACAGCCAGGTGGCGGGCTGATGGGCAAGTTTGAGCCAAAGGCGTCGCTGAGCGTCCCGGGAAGCGAATACAGCAGTCCTTTGGCCAACAGTGTCAGCGAAGGCAGCCTGGAAGGCTGGCCTCTGGAGGCCTACATGGGCACCGGACTGCTGCCAAGCAACCAGTGCAGGCCCAGCGCACAAGACTTCGCCCTGGGGCGGCAGCTTGAGAGCAGGACTGACCTGACCCTGGGTCCCCAAGACCTGCTGAGCACCGGGGATTGGCACGCTGCCTCGTCACTTCCCCCTGGCTTCCATCCCCATCTGGCACCCAACTACCCACCGTTCCTGCCGGACCAAATGCAGCCGCAGGTTCCACCGATTCACTACCAAGAGCTCATGCCACCTAGTTCCTGCCTGCCAGAAAAGCCCAAGCCAAAGACGGACAGGTGTTGCCCCTGGAAAAGGACGGCCACCTACACTTGTGATTACGCCGGCTGTGGCAAAACCTATACAAAGAGTTCTCATCTCAAGGCGCACATGCGAATCCACACTGGTGAGAAACCGTATCACTGTGACTGGGATGGCTGTGGGTGGAAGTTCACCCGCTCTGATGAACTGACCAGGCACTACCGCAAGCACACGGGGCACCGCCCCTTCCAGTGCCCGAAGTGCGAGCAGGCCTTTTCCAGGTCAGACCACCTCGCCTTACACATGAAGAAACACTTTTAAACCCCAAGTTGGTGGGCTAACTGTGCCAGCCCCACCCCCCAGGGCAGGCTGAGCCAGACATAATATTAAGGGAAAAAAAAAAAAAAAAGTGGCATCACCTGCACTGAAATGAGAGAATTCAGTGTTCTGTTTTGGTTTTCTTCCCCCCCCCCAAAAAAAAACCCTTTTACACTGTCTCCCCACAAGAGAAGACATGCAGCTAACTGGCAAGCACTAGAATCATGATCAGGTTCCTAATAAGTCAGCCTGTGAGTGTATAATCAGGAGAAGAGAAACTCAAAGGTGCGGGGGGGGGGGGGGGGGGCGGTGTCAAAGAACGCTTGGGTTCTGTGACTGGATCTTCTATCATTCCAATTCCAAATCTGACTGGAACATGCCTGACTTACAAAACTGGGAAGAGACTGGAAGTTGTGGGTATCAGGGTATAAATCAGATCTGAGTGTGGGGAGAGTGGGAAGACCACCATTTTCTGGAATTGTTTCAATGCAATATAAGTATAAACATCACCTTGTATTCTCCGCCTTCTAAAAGCCTTAGTATGTTAGAGGAAGAAATTCAGGTACAGAAAACATTTTATTTTTATTTTTTTATTTTATTTTTTTATTTTTTATTTATTTATTTTTTTTTTTTTTTGTCTTTTTGAGACAGGGTCTCGCTATGCAGTTGAGGCTGGCCTTGAGCTCACTTTTGTAGCCCAGGCTGGTCTCGAACTCGCACCAATCCTCCTGCCTCAGCCTCCCGAGTGCTGGGATTACAGGCGTGCGCCACCACGCCCGGCCAGAAAACGTTTTAATCACCTACTTAATGGTGCTTGATGAGTCTTGGTTCTAAAAGTACCAAATGAGGAAACTGAAGTTCTTCTCAGACTGCTGCATATTTTGATAAGGAAAATGTGTTTGCTGTCCAACCTACATTTATGACCTACGTCGGGTAAATATACTTGGTTTACTTCTGTAATGTGTTTTTGCAGCCTGTTATGCCCCATGGTTTCAAATGTGCAATAAGGTGTACAATGAGTTATTCCCAAGTATGCCTTAAACAGGACAAATGTTTTTTCTATATAGTTCCCTTGCCTTCATAAATATGTAATATAAATGTAAGCAAACTTCTATTTTGTATCTTTGTAAACTATAAAGTAATGAACATTTTGCAGTCTGTATTTTGCATACTTAAGGTGAGAAATAAGTTTTAAATACACCGCCAGTATTTTATCTCAGAAATAAATAGTTGTCAGCATTTGAAAAAGCTTTTATTTATTGTCTTTTTGAGACAGGGTCTCGGTATGCAGTTCAGGTTGGCCTTGAACTCACTTGTAGCCCAGACTGGTCTCGAACTCGCACTGATCCTCCTGCCTCAACCTTCCAAGTGCTGGGATTACAGGCATGTACCCCCATGCCTGTCTTTGCGCTCACTTTTGTAGCCCAGGATTGTTTAGAACTCACATTGATCCTCCTGCCTCAGCTTCCCAAGTGCTGGGATTACAGATATGTACCACCACGTCCAACTCTTTCTCTTTTTTTACTTTTTTTCTTTTTTATGTTATGGCCGGCTCAGCCCACCCTGGGTGTGGGGCTGGCATAACATGTGGTACCGGGGATCAAACATAGTTCCTGTGGTTGCCTAAGCTTGCCTAAGCAGGTGCTTTAGACCACTGAGCTATCTCGTCCTGGAGGGCTTGAAAAACCTTTATCAGATCATTGGGTGTGAGTAAAGACAACAGGTTGGGTATAGTAGTAGTGGCATACACTTTATAATCTTAGCACTTGGCAGGCTGAGGCAGGAGGACCTTTCTGAGTTCAAGGCCAGCCTGAAGTGATGCAGGAAGATAAACCTGATCTGGGGTGGATGACCTCCAATAGGGATATCGAAAAACCCATAAAACTGATCCCCAACCTGAAAAGTACCTGGGATGAGTCCCTGTTTTCTAAAGCCAAAGAATGAATTTTAGGATCAAACAGAGATAATGAGCAGAACATATTTATTAGGGGGAAGAAAGCTCCTGCCCAAGAGAGGGACAGGAGGGGGGGTCCTGAGTGGGTGTCCCCCAGGAAGCTGTCTCTTCCAGGGACTTTTATAGAGAAGACATGGGAACATGCTTATGTGGGTATGAGATGGGACAAAGACTGTGGTCAACCAATGAGATTACAAGCACAGGTAAAATTGCTCAGGTAAAATTGATTAAAATCAAGATTCAATGAGAAGGCAAGTCACTTAGCAAGCAGACCAGAATACCACCTATTGGGCTTGGGATCATGACTCTAGGCTCTTTCAAGGTGATTGATACCTACTGAGCATATCAATCACTGATGCCCACCCTTAAGGAAGTATGTAGTAGCTTTTGTTTACTCTTGTCTTGAGATCTGGCCCATGCAGAGGAGTGTCTGTCTCTAGTTGTGAAGTCACCTTGTCTTCCATGTCACCCTTGAGGGCCTGGTCCTGTCTGACTCTATAATATTGCTATCTAATTCAGCTGCCAAGCCGAGTGTGGTGGCGCACGCCTGTAATCCCAGCACTCTGGAGGCTGAGGCAGGAGGATCGGTGCGAGTTCGAGACCAGCCTGGGCTACAAAAGTGAGCTCAAGCCCAGCCTGAACTGCATAGTGAGACCCTGTCTCAAAAAGACAAAAAATAAATAAATAAATAAATAATAATAATAATAATAGTAATTCAGCTGCCAACAGAAGTACATAGTGAGACCATGTCATAAAAAGACAATAGATGCATAACCAAGTGAGCTTATTTATTTTGTGGCTGGCACAGCATATGTGGTGCTGAGAACTGAACTGCAGTCCCTGCTCTTGCCTAAGCAGGCACTTTAGACCACTGAGATATCTTTCCGACCCTCAAATGAGTTTATTATTATTATTATTTTTTTTTTTTTTGTCTTTTTGAGACAGGGTCTCGCTGTGCAGTTGAGGCTGGTCCTGAGCTCACTTTTGTAGCCCAGGCTGGTCTCGAACTCGCACCAATCCTCCTGCCTCAGCCTCCCCCGAGTGCTGGGATTACAGGCGTGCGCCACCACGCCCGGCTCAAATGAGTTTAGATAGGTGAATGTTGGTTACCTAGCATTAACCCTAGAAGAATAAGTTAAATTTCTGATTGCGCTGGCAACTTCTTAGTTTTAACCTATACACAGGTAACCAATACCTTCCACGAATGCCTTCATTCTTTCCATGCACTCTCACTGCAAGGGTGGGGGCTGTAGCTCAGTGATATAGCACCTGCCTGGCCAACACAGGATTGTGAGATTAATTTCCAGTACAAAAATACATAAATGTGATTTTCAGTTTCACTACAAGACCCTGAAATAACTGAGACAAATGGTATAATTTCAGCACCCTGGGAGTACCAGAAAACCTTTTTGTGGTAAGTGCCTGTAATCCCAGTACTTCGTGGGGCCAGTGAGATGGCTCAGCAGTCTAAAGTGCCTGCTTAGGCAAGCTTAGGCAACCACAGGGACCATGGATGATTCCTGGCACCACATGCTGTGCCAGCCCCACCCCTAGGGCAGGCTGAGCTGGCCATAATAATAAAATTTTTTTTAAATCCCAGTGCTTGGGAGGCTGAGGCAGGAGCATCAGTGTGAGTTCTAGACCAGCCTAGGCTACAAAAGTGAGCTCAAAGCTAGCCTGAACTGCATAGCAAAACTGTCTCAAAAACACAAAAATAGGGGCTGGGGAGATAGCTCAGTAGAGCTTCCCTGGCAAGTACAAGGGCCTGAGTTTTTTTTTAATGTTACTGCCGGCTCAGCCTGCCCTGGGGGTAGGGCTGCCACAGCATGTGGTGCTGTGGATCAAACCATGGTCCCTGCAGTTGCCTAAGCTTTCCTTTAAACCACTGAGCCATATTGCTGGCCCCTAACAGCGTTTATTTATTTATTTATTTATTTATTTATGGTACCAGGGATTGAACTCAGTACCTTATGCTTGCCAGGCAAGCGCTTATTTTACTGAGCTATCTCCTGGGCCCTGGACACCCACAATTTAAAGGAGGGTACACTCACAGAAAGATTAAGAAAGGAGGGAAGAAGATAGCTCCAGGCCTCAACCTAGTGACCCACCCTCTCAGACCAGACTTCACCTTCAGTTTAGCTGTAAATTGCTGAGTTCACCAAGGGGTATCACATTCCCAAAGCCCTGCCTGCGTGCATGTGCTACTTTTGGGGCCCATCTAGATGGAAACCACAGCAGGCTCCCATGATGTTACTGAGTAGCTCCTTCTAAAAGTGGCTCTAGGGGGGCTGGTGGGATGGCTCAGTGGTTTAATGCACCTGCTTAGGAATGCTTAGGTAGTGGCTGGGACCTTGGTTCAATTCCTGGCACCACATGCTGCACTAGCTCCACCCCCAGGGCAGGCTGAGCCAGCCATAATATAAATAAACAAACAAATAAATAAATAAATATGGCTCTAAGGGGCTGGGGAGATAGCTCTGTAGCATAAGTACCTGCCTGGCAAGTGCAAGATCATGAGTTAAAACCCTGGTACCACCAAAAAAAAAAAAAAAAAAAAAGTGAAAGTGGCTCTGGCTGGAGATATAGCTCAGTGGTAGAGGTTCCTGGCCTGCCTGGCAAACATGAAGTCTGAAGTTTCGTTCCTGGTACCAAAACAAAAAGAGTGGCTCACCAATTAAACATTAGTGGGGGACCAGGCGTGGTGGTGCACACCTGTAATTCCAGCACTTGGGAGGCTGAGGCAGTAGGATCAGTGCGAGTTTGAGATCAGCCTCAGCTACAGAAATGAGCTCAAGGCCAGCCTGAACTGCATAGCAAGACCCTGTCTCAAAAAAGAAAAAAAAAAAAAAAAAAAACCTGGGCAAAGGTGATAGCCCAGGGGCACAAGTGCCTGCTTAGCAAGGGCAAGGTCCTGAGTTTGATTCCCAGTTCGACCAAAAAAATAAAAAAGAAAGAAAACCTGTTCAAGTGATGGAGACCACTAAACGAAGTGGCTGTGAGGAGGACTGATAATACCCCATTGGCTTTTCATGTTTACTTGTGAGGTTTCCAAGGCCCAGGGCAACAGACTCATAGTCTCATTAGCGAACCTGTGGGAGTCACTGGTCCCACTGAGGGCTTTCATAGTGGGCGAAGCCATGAGGCCTCAAAGGACAAGACATGGCCACAGCTAAGGTTACCAGGCTCTAAGCTCAGTGGAATAAGTGTTCCACTGAGAAATAAGGACCTTAGAAGCACAAGGTCCTGAGTTCAATCCCTGGTACTACAAAAAAAAAAAAAAAAAAGCAAAAAATAAATTAAGATAGAAATAAATTTAAAAATATAGTTGGGGTTAGCATAGCTCAGTGGTTCAGTGCTAGCATACAGGAGGCCCTGGTGATGAAAACAAAACATAAAAATAATAAATGAGGGTGAGGAGTATAACTCTGTGGCTAGAACACCTTGCCTAGCAGGCACAAGGCCCCAGCCTCAATCCCCAGCACAAATATGGTCATAATAGATGAGAACCAGATCTGATTGTGTTCATCTGTAATCCTAGCACTAGGGAGGTCAAGCCAGAAGGATTACAAATTCAAGACTAGTCTGGACTACATAACAACAAAACAAAACAAAAGGACTGCTCGGTTGCCTGGTTGGGCTTGAATTTGAGATCCTTTAGCTCCTGCCTGGAATCCTCACCCACCCTTTTCTTTTCTTTTCTTTTCTTTTTTTCTTTTTTTTTTTTTTTTTTGTACCAGGGACTGAACTCAGGACCTTGCACTTGCCAGGCAGGAGTTTATGCCACTGAGCTATGTCCATGGCCCTGCAATCCCCTTTATTTTATTTTATTTTTTGTCTTTTTGGGACAGGGTCTTACTATGTAATTCAGGCTAACTTTGAGCTCACTTTTGTAGCCCCTTGCACTGATCCTCCTGTCTCAGTCTCCCAAGAGCTGGGATTAAAGGCATGCACTACCATGCCTGGCAGCAATCCCCTTTAAATACTATAGTAAGTTTGCTTTTGCTATTATTTTTTATGGTACTAGAGATCAAATCCAGGGTTTTATTATATTTAAGTACTACTGTTCACTTTTCAAAGCCCCATTCCCCTGACATTTTCTGTTCATTTGTTTTGTCCTTTTGAGAGAGGGTCTATGCAGTTCAGGCTGGGCTTGAGCTTACTGTGTACCCCACACAGGTCTTGAACTCACAAAGATTCTCCTGCCTCAGATTCCCAAGTGCTGGGACTACAGGCATGTGCCACCACCTTTTGTCTGACTTTTTTTTTTTTTAAACGTATTTGGTACAAGGTCTTGCTACGCAGCTTAAACACATAGGGATCCTCCTTTTCCAGCCTCCCTGGAGCTGGAATTACAGGCATGTGCCATCACATGTGGTCTTGGTGGCCTGCTCAGCGGCATGCAGCATGCAGTACTGAGGATCAAACCTGGGTCCTTGTGATGCAGGGGAAAACGATCCCCAATGTGAAGAGTTTGTGTTCTCTAAAACCAAAGAATGAATTTTAGGAACAAACAGAGGTTATGAGCAGAATAGATTTAGTAAGAGAAAGAAAGCTTCTGTCTGGGAAGAGAGACAGAAGGGGACCCAAGCAGGTTGCCTGGGAAGTTGTCTTCTTCCCGGGTTTTCATAGAGGATAGTCATGTGGCAAGGTGGGCCTAAGGTTATGGAGCTGTCTTTTCCAGGGACTTTTATAGAGAAGATGTGGGAACTTGCTTAGGTAGGTAGGAGTTGGGATAAAACTGTGGTCAACCAATGAGATTACAAGCACCATTGCTCAGGTAAAATTGATTAACATCAGGATCCAATGGAAAGCAAGTCACATAGCAAGCGGGCAAGAATTCCACCCATTGAGCTTGGGCTCCCAAATCTTTCCAGGATCTTTCAAGGTGATTGGTACCTACTTAAAGTACCAATCCCTGATGCCCATCCCTAGGAAAGTATGTAGTTGTTTCTGTTTACTCTTGTCTTGAGTTTTGGCCCACATGGGAGGATATCCGTCTCTAGTTGGAAGGTGGCTTTGTCTTCCATGTAGTCCTTGAGGGCCTGGCCTTGTCTGACTGCCTGTAATATCTCTATCTAACTCAGCTGCCTACAACACTTGAACTTCCCTACACGGGCACTTAGATCTCTGAGCTATCTCTGAGGCTCCTGGCCTGACATTTTATGAGTATCTCCAAACATATGGGAAAGAAAGAGTTATGAGTGAACTTATGTACTCATGATGTAGGTAATTCAACATTTTCTTACATTTGCAGAACACTTTTTATGGGCTAACTTTACCATCGCCCTTTTTTTGACCTGATGACAAAGTACAATTGTACTATAGATAAGGACAGTAATCCTAGCAAGGTTTAATGACCTGTCCTCAGCTGTGCCAGCTGATTCATCCAGAGGCTGAGATATGCAACTCAGGTCTGAACAATATTTTGAATATCCTTGGTGATGAAAAACCTACAGGCAGGCTTGCACAGGGAATCCCAGTCAGGCACAGGGGAGCGCGGTTTGAGACCCAGACCCACCCTTAAGGCAGCCTGATGCAAGCCAAAAAATAATAATAATAATAATAATAATTCCTTGTAAGGGCCAGCCAAATAGCTCAGCAGATTAAAGCGCCTGCAAGCAGGTACAGTGGCCAGGGATTCGATCCCTAGGCCTGCTAAGTCAGTCCTGACCCTGGGGTGTGGTGAGACACAACTGAGTCTGGGTATGGTGGCATGCATCTGTAATCCCAGCTCTTGAAGGCTGTCAACAGGTGAATCACTACGAGTCCAGTCTAGTAGGGAGACCCTGAATACCCTGTAGAGCAAAAACGTAAAAGTGTACAATCAGCAAAATGGTGAAAAAACTGCAGAACACATTTCTTTTTTTTTTTTTTTTTTTTTGGTCTTTTTGAGACAGGGTCTTGCTATGTAGTTCAGGCTGGCCTGGGCTCACTGGCCTCAGCCTCCCAAGTGCTGGGATTACAGGCGTGTGCCACCACGCCCGGCTACATTTCTAACTTCTGTCATTCAGAGGGAGTTTCCTCACCCCCTGGCTCTACTTGCATCCCAGTTAGTCATCATCTCCTGCCCAAACTACCTGAGCTATTTTCCCTCCACCCACTCTTTCCAGTCCCCGAAACGTGGATCACACATGGGATATCGCTTGCCTCAGCCGGGCTTCCCCCTTCCTTTTCACGCGCCACAGGCAGAAATCCGATTCAAACACTGCTCTGTCTGAACAGCTCACCCAAAGGTAAGGACCTCTGCCTTTCTAAGCGCAACCCAGCCCCGCACCCCTGTTCCTACTCCTTAGCTTCCATCTTATATATAACTGAGGAGTGTTTCACCAGATATACCCAGGGCTTTTAAACTTGTTTGCCTTATTTTTTTAAGTACGGGAGAATGAACCCAGGGCGTTTGCGCTGTTACAACCTCAGCCTTTTCGTACTTTAAGACAGGTTCTCACTAAATCGACTAAGTGGTCCAGGCTGGTCTCAAAACTCTCGATCCTTCTGCCTCAGACTCCCCCAGTGCTGGGATTACAGGCATGCGCCATCATGCGTGGCTTTGCTTCCTTCGTGTAAACCACCACTACCCTTGTTCCAAATTCCACACGTGTAAATGCTAGACTCTAGCCACGGCTCATTTCAAATGCCGAGTTTTCTAATCAACTTTCTGCAGACCCCCGGGGCATATATCCTCTACCCCTAATCTGATCTTCCTCCCCTGGGTCAACTTCTTCCCCTCCGGTCTGAGTACAACATCCTTGAGGAAAGAGACGTGGTTGTAGTAGGGGTGGCCCGCACATACGTCAGAGTTTTGCAGCGCTCAATTCCACCCACGCCCAGGGGTGCGGTTTCACACAGACCTGCGGCCGCACACGCGGACGCCGGCTTCCTCCGGACGCACACGTGTCCGGGGGGCGCAGCCTTGGGCCTGTCTTGGGATTCCCAGCCTGTGGGCGTTTCCATTCCAGCCAGCGGAAGGTGGGGCTGATTTATTTAAACCCGCTCCAAAGGAAATTTGTCACTTTACTCCTCTCGCAGCTTCCACCTGAGAAAACTCTTAAGAGCCACCTTCATTCTGAAGTGATCTCGTCCGACGGCTGAGAGCTCTGACCGGTCCCGCCTGGTCGGCCCCAAGGATTCCCCCCTGGCCTGTGCTTGCACTTGGTAGCGCCCTTCTTGTCAGCAGCGGCGCTCGACGGTCGCGCCCCAGCTCGCGCCAGCCCGCGGCGGATTGAGCCGCCAGGTCGCGTAAGCTCCGGCGTCTCGCTGAGGAGGCTCCGGTCGGCGTCCGCTCGCCTGGGCCTCCCGAGCCTCCGCTCCTCCTCCGACGCGCGAAGCGGCCGCGGCGGTGCTGCCCGGCATGTATCAGAGCCCGCGGCGGCTCTGCTCCGCCCTGCTGACGAGGGACGCGCCCGGCCTGCGCCGCCCGTCTGCCCCCGGCCTGCGCCTCCGCTCGCCCCCGCCGACCGCCGGTCCCCGGTCTCCGGCGCCCCGACTCCTGGCGGCGGCCCCCGCGGCCTTGAGTGCCGCGTGGACGCAGTCGCGGACAGGTGAGAGCTGGGCTGCTCGCGGCCAACGCCGCCGCCTCCTGGAGGCCGAATGAATGGGAAGCCCGGGCGCCCGCTGCGGTCCCGGTGGCCGCGTCTCCCTCCTCTTCCCTTCCCGCCTGCCGGTCCGCCAGGCTCCCTCTCTGTCTGTGGCCCATCTGTGTTTCTTTTTCGCTCTAACTTGTCCCCTTTCCGAGGCCGCACGTTCTCGATGACACTTTTAAATTTTACTTTGTGCGGTGCTGACATCGGACCCAGGGCACCTACATATTTTATTACACTAATGGGCATTTTCATACAAAAAAAAAAAAATCATGACAGATACTTGATGGTGTGGGTTGGGTTGCCTAGAAATTGATCTTTAAAGCCATGTTAATACTATACGTTTGCAAGGTTTACTTAGGTTTTTTGCTGGACCGGGGTTCGAACTCACGACCTTGCACTCGCCAGACAGGCATTTGTGCCACGGAAGTGTCTCCCCGGCTCCTAATTATACTTAATTTGGGTTTTTGAGAGCCTTGTTGATAATGTAATTACATTTCTTGTGTACCTGGATTAGAATATAAAACTAGTGTCTCCATTCGCCTCGCGTCAGTTTCATATACGGCCTTATGCTCTGGGTTTCCCTTTTATGCCACCTCGATTTCTGCCTAGAGACACTGTACTGTGGCCACAAATTACATAATCATACTTTTAAAGTTATGGAATAATTTCTCCTTTAAAATTGGTGATTTATTGTACTTTTTTAGAACGTGGTTTTAGCTGTTAAATTAATGGTATGTAAGAAATTCACGTAGATACATTTATACAAGAGTTTTGTATTGGTTAAAGGACAAGTTGAGCTCTACAAAGTCTTATGCATTCTGCCATTGAGTTACATCTCATTTTTTTGATCTTTTTGAGACAATCTCACTATGCAGTTAAGGCTGGCCTGGAGCTCACTTTTTTTTTTTTTTTTTGTCTTTTTGAGACAGGGTCTCTCTGTGCAGTTCAGGCTGGCCCTGAACTCACTTTTGTAGCCCAGGCTGGTCTCAGCTCACAGTGATCCTCCTACCTTAGCCTCCCAAGTGCTGGGATTGACAGGCATGGGCCACCACACCCGGTTTATAGACCTCACTTTTGTAGCTCAGGTTGCTCTTTATCATCCGGCCTCAGCTTCCCAAGTTCTGGGATTACAAAGCTGTGCCACCACACCCGGCTTTTTTTTTTTTTTTTTTTTTTTTTAATAAGACTATCTGGACTTGATGCTCCCTTTATAGCCTAGGTTGGTCTCAAACCCACAACAATTCTGCTTCAGCCTCCCCAGGGCTGGGATTCCAGGGTGTGCCACCACACCTATATCTCTGTGGCTTTATCATGATCATATGTTTGTGTTTGTTTTTGATTTTTAACTTTGTTATGGCTGGCTCAGCCTGGGTGGGGGGGAGCTGGTGCAGCATGTGGTGCCCGGATCCATCTGCAGTCCTTGCACTTGAGCTTTATACTACCGAACTATCTTGCCAGCCCTATCATGATTATCTGAATGTCAAGCCATGATTTTAATGTATGATTAGGCAGGGCATGTACACCTGTCATTTTGTTTGAGATACAGGGTCTCACTGTGTAACCAAGGCTTGCCTCAGTTTCTCAGATCACCCTACCTCAGCCTCTTCAGGCTGAGATTGCAGGCATGAGCTTCCCCTACCCCTTTTTTTGAGAGATTATGACAATGTAATCCAGACTAGCCTTGAACTTGGCTGTGTGACCTATGCTGATTTCTTAACCTGGGTTCCTCTTGCCTCAGTCTCCTGAGTACTGGATTTACACATGTGGACCACCATACCTAGGTAGGCTGGGTTGCTTGATATTTTCAAAGCAGGGTCTCTGCTCTGTGGTTCAGGCTGGCCTTGAGTTCACTTTGTAGCCCAGGCTGGTCTCAAACTGACAAGATCTGCTTCAGCCTTCAGTACTGGGATTACAGGCCTTCCCAACCATGTCTATCACTTTTTTTTTTCTCTTGAGACTGGGTGAGGTGATGTGCCTGTAATCCCAGCTCTTTTTTATTATGGCCAGTTCAACCTGCCCTTTTGGGTGGGGCTGGCAACAGGCATGTGGTACCAGGGATCAAACCGCAGTTCCTGCCCTTGCCTAAGCAAGGGCTTTAGACTGCTGAGCCATCTGGCTGGTCCTCCATCACTTATTTTTATTTTTTAAACTTTATGGCCAGCTCAGCCCACCCTGGGGGTGGGGCTGGTGCAGCATGCTGGGAATCAAACTGCAGTCCCTGCGGTTGCCTAAGCAGGTGTTTTATTTTTATTTTCATATTTATTATTTGCCTTTTTGAGACAGGGTTTCACTGTGCAGTTTAGGTTGGTCAGGAGCTCACTTTTGTAGCCCAGGCTCTTCTCAACTCACATATATCCTCCTGCCTCAGCCTCCCAAGTGCTGGGATTACAGGTATGTGCCACCACGCCCGGCAACAGCTAGTATCTTAAATCCCCCAACAGTCCCCAGACAGGGTGTTCCCCAGGAACCTCTCAGAAACACAGGAAGTTTGTGCAGTATCTGTCATGTTTATCTCTGAATTAAGGTAATCATCTGATAAGAGAGAGCATTTGAAGTGTTAGGTTTCTGGCCCAGGACTGTTCAGTGAGTCTGAAACTCCTTGATTTACAGAAAATTGAAGGACTTGATGGCACCTAAGTCCTTCTAATCTAGAGGTGTAGTTGAGGAATGGTGAGGGAAGAGCTACTTTGCAAACTGCAAATGGGGCAGTTTTTCCCAGTTTCAGAACCTCTTTTTTTTTGTCTTTTTGAGACAGGGTCTCACTATGCAGTCCAACCTGGCTTTGAGCTCACTTTTGTAGCCCAGGCTGGTCTAGAACTCACACCTGCCTCAGCCTCCCAAGTGCTGGGATTATAGGCATGCGTCACCACGCCTGGCTCTCAGAAATAATTTTTACAAATACAGATTCTACCTTGGTGTGACAGCACACTGAGTATAATTCTGAGACGCTCTGGTTGAGCCCCAGTGATTGCAAATTGAGGGCCAACCTGGCCAGTTTTTTCCACACAAAAAAGCAGATTCTTGGATTCTATGTTATTGAACAAAAATAACAAAAATGAAACTAGTCAGCCGAGCATGGTGGCACACATGCCTGTAATCCCAGCACTTGGGAGGCTGAGGTAGGAGGATCAGTGCATGTTGGAGACCAGCCTGGGCTACAGAAGTGAGCTCAAGGCCAGCCTGAACTGCATAGCAAGACCCTGTCTCAAAAAAAAAAAAGAGTCATTGTTTTTTGATGCAGGATATTGAACCTAGGACCTCACACATGCTAAAGAGATAATTTAGTATTCCAAAATTAGGACATCTCTGTCCACACATGACATAAACATTGAAGGAGCTGAAAGCTACTATTGCTGTAGAGAATATTTCTTTTCTTTTTTTGGCTTTTTGAGACAGAGTCTTACTGTGTAGCACATGCTGGCATTGAATTTGGAAAGAGAGACCCCCTTTGGCTCCTGAGTGTTAAGATTATAGTCATGGGCTGCTGTGTCTACCTCTAGAGCTTCTTTGGAGGGGTAGCAGTGAATCTCAGCCTCTCATTCCTTCCCTAATGTGTGCCCCTTGGCTTTGGAAATTAGTGGGAAAAGTAGTACAGTCCCTCCGTACAAGTTCTGAGTTATTAGCATTTAAAGGGCAGCTGAAGAGATGATCTCAGTGCTTTTCTCAAGCAGAGATGGCAGCCTCCATAAAAAGGCAACAATTGCTGCACTTGTTCTACTGGGTGCAGTGCAGTTGGGAGTCATCTGTGGGCTTGTCAGTGCTGTCTACCGGATCTCAGATAATGAAGAGCAGGCTGGACTACTATTCTTCCCAAGAACACATTGCTTTTTTCTTGGTACAGTTTTAAAGGCAAATACCAGTTCAATTGAAGCAGCTTTTATTTGTTAGGTCCCTTAACTATGTGAGTAAGCTACTTAAGAGGCGGGAAAGATGGTAATTACTAGAGTTCCACAGAATAGCTTGCTTGCTTCGTGGAGTAACATTTTAAGTATCATTTTCCTGTTAACATTCCGTGTTAAGTTTAAATGCAATCAATTGGGGCCTGGCGGGATGGCTCAGTGGTCTAAAGCACCTGCTTGGGAGCTTGGGCGGCTTCAGGGACCGCAGTTCGATCCCCAGCACCACATGCTGCACCAGCGCTGCCCTCGGGGCGGGCTGAGCCAGCCATAAAAATGAGTGAATAAACAACAACAACAACAACAACAAAAAAAAAAAAAAAAAAAAACTTTAAAAAAAAAAATCAATTGTTGGGGGCTTTTTCCAGAATAACCATGACTCGAACTATATTCAACTCTTTGGGTGGTTGGAACTGGGAATTGTACCCAGGGCCTTCAAAACTGCTATGCCTGCTGGGATTCTAAACAGGCACCACCATGCTCAGCTCTGATACCCCCACCTTTTTTTTTCTGTACTGGGAATTGAACTCAGAACCTTGCACTTGACTGGCAGGCACTTAGGCTACTGTGTTCCCACCCCTTCTTAAATTTTTATTCAGAAATGGGGTCTTTGGGAGTTACCTGGGCTGGAGTTGAATTTGGAATTGTGCTGCCTCAGCCACCCAGAATACTGGGATTATAGGCATGTGTCTCCCACATATGGCTTCAACTCTTACATGAACATCTCTAACATGAACACTTGCAAATCATTAATTTTGTTTGCTGTCTCTTGTTTATTTTTGCAGTACTAGGGATTTACTCTCCCAGCAGTGGGAAACCTGTTACCACTGAGCCATATCCATAGAAGCTTGCTGTGTTTTTGAGACAAGGTCTCACTACACAGTTCAGGCTGGCCTTGAGCTCACTTTTGTAGCCCAGGCTGGTCTCAAACTCACACCGATCCTATCCTCCTGCCTCAGCCTCCCAAGTGCTGGGATTACAGGTGTGTGCCACATCGCCCGGCTTGCTGTCTTAATACTAGATAAGACTTAGGAAAAAACTAAATCAATAATGATGTATGTCAGCCAGGCATGGTAGCACATGCCTGTAATCCCAGCACTTGGGAGGCTGAGGCAGGAGGATTGATGTGAATTTGAGACCAGCCTGGGCTACAAAAGTGAGCTCAAGGCCAGCCTGAACTGCATAATGAGACCTCTCAAAAAAGAGACCAAAGCCGGGCGTGGTGGCTCACGCCTGTAATCCCAGCACTTGGGAGGCTGAGGCAGGAGGATCGTTGTAAGTTCGAGACCAGCCTGGGCTACAAAAG
>PVJA010028007.1:0-27991 GCA_004027025.1 Myocastor coypus
CAGTTTATTCAAGATCAGCGTAGTAGGCCAGTTTACTGCTAAGATTGCCTAAATAATTATCAGATATTGAGTTTCTGTAAGGTTACAATTGAGCGTTATGCTGTCAGAAACCTGAATAACTCTCCTTAGCATAGCAAGTTGGAACATATAAGAAATACATGATGTTATTATTTTACCATATTATAATGGTATAAAAGTAAGATCTGATAAATATTTCATATTATTAAATAACACCCAGGGTGATGAGTTATTCTCAAATTTAGGCTGTGAAACTTTAGATTTGTTTTTGAAATTTTCAAGCTTCAAGTATAAATAATTTATCTCTTGATTTTCACATAATGGACCAACTACTGAACTTCATAAAAAAAAAAATCCACATACACACACAATTTACTTAGGTCTTATCCTCTGTGCTTGCAAATCAGCTGTCACCATTACTATAGAGTTAAACCAAACATTTCCTCATAAATAACTAGAGAAAGAGCCTTACCATATACATTTGTAAAAATATTAACATTAGGCGTATCATATATGAGTAAAATGTACTTCAGTTGCATTTTGCCTAAAATTGCAACATATTTCACAGAGTTAATAATTTAAGCCACACATGTGTGCTTGAGAAGATAATAAATCTCAGGGGAAGAAAAACTTGCCCTTGAAGAAATTGTTTCACATTTTCTATGAAAGCTTGGAAAGTATTGGGAAAAAGTAACACATCTCAGCTTTCACACAAGTTCTTCTAGTATTATGATGTTTAAGTCACTTAAGTATCTGTTTCACTAATTTTATAATGGAATAAAGTGAGGGATCTCAGGGATGGATATGCAAATAAAAGAACCAATAATTCTCTTTAATTTTACAAAACATTAAACAAATCCCAGACTTTTCCTATGCATTTCACTAGGTCCAACCCATGGATCCCTGCCAGATGAACCCCTGTTTTATTCCCTATAGAACTGCCAGTCAAATATTCGACTGTACTCCGCCATCTGAAACTAGACATTTGTAAAGTTAAATTCACTTCTATTTTCCATAGATACACATGACCTTCTTTTCTTTTTTAAAAAAATTCAATTAAGTGGTCATTAAGTATGAATGTCAGTATCCATAAGAAGTAGAGCAGGAGAAGATGGCACATTAAAATGCAATGATTTAGTTTAACTTAAGGGAGTTTAAAAAACATGAGGGCACATTCATGGAAAATCAACAAGGCACAGGGAAGCACAGAGTTTAGCTGGGACTCATTAATATTACTTAGCCTGATGAAGCAGTGGACAGGAACATGTAGGAAAACTGAGCAGGCCCGAGCTGGGGCTATAGACAACCATCAGGAGAGCACCACGCTGCAGGAGCAGTGCAATCCCTAGAACTTGGCCACGTCTTGCTGGTGACTAAACAGCAGCATAATCACAAAACACAATGACTTCACCCCACCTGTCACTTCATTTTCTGACCAAGATTTTCTTTAGCTAGATTCAACAGAATTCTAGAAAGAAATAAAAACTAGCCATCAATGAAGTCATTAGTGGTAGATACTCTGACACCAAAACGCTACGGAGAAAAGCGAGAAGTAGAACTAGAGGAGGACGCAAAGTATATGTACCTTAATTATTTAATGTTTGAGAAAAGAACAAAATAATCTTTCCATGTCTGTGTTCTTCACTCATTCAACATTTTGTTTCATCTACAACAAAAGTAAAATGAGATTCTCCCTGGCATGATTTCCTGGACTAAAGCAAGCTCTAGTTTTGAGTATCTCATCAGCCCTCAGAACTTTGCAAATGAGGGTTAAAAAAAATCGACATTTCACCATTCCTTTTCTGTCTATATGCAGGTAGCTTTGTAATGCAATGCTGGATATTTTAAGTATAACAAAACTAGAATTATAAATCTATTGATAACACTGTGTCTTGGAGGGTACACCATGGCATTCTGAATGTTTCGAACAATACTTTACGTGTGTTTGGCACATTTGAGGTACCTCCATCAAAATGTGAGCAATTTCCTGTCAGGAACCTGAACCCTCAAAGAGGTTTGGAATTTGATCAGCTTATTACATTCTATTAGTGTTGGGGTGGGGGATGAAGTCAACTGAGCAATCTGAACCTAGATGCAAGCCCATCTTACAGGCATCACCTGCGTTTTCCCTAAGAGCTCCGGGGCACTGAAGAAAGGGTATCTGCTGAAGCCATTGAGCTGGAGGCTGTTCACCCAACCTTCTCTTCCCTAGAGGGTAGTTAGAGCTACACCCTATGGGGCAGAGAGGAAAGGGCGTACCACCTGTGTTACACCTGTATAAAACAAAAGGAAAAATTAAAAGGTTGTAGTCACCTATTGAAAGGTCTTCCATCTTTTTTAGAGGCATGGAGAATCAGGAATTGCAACCGCAGAAAGAGACATGTGTATTCAGATTCAAAACCGTCATGTAAATGAAACAGTTTGCATCTGGAGAGTAAAGGCATTTTCTATTTCAATGTAATCAATGTATTTTGAAGAACTAAAGACATATTTGCTATAAATGAAGTACCAATTTCAGAAGATCCTCACATATTTCCATGAATATAATTTATGCCTTGAATTTCCTCTGATTTTTGAGCTCTCAGAACCTATACTGTAGTAGGAATAAGTTCCAAGTGGATTAGTTTCGAAGATGTATAAATAGGATATACAGATAATACAGCCACCTTGAGAAATACCAAGGGAAAATATATGAATTCTAAATCAGTTGGAATATAGAGGGTGAACTTGGAGCATGATTTAAATCTGCATTGTACTTACTCCCAAGTCTGCAGTATATTTTCATTGATTAATAGTGAATGAGTGGATGGGCAGCTACCTGCATGCACGCAATAATAGATTAATGAGGTAACCTGGTTTCATGAAGCAACATTTTCATTTTCTTTGGAAGTTTCTAAAATATAAACTGAGTGTTTCTATCTCCGGTAGTGACTTTATGTCAGAACTAAGACAGGATAACTGAATACTCTGCTCTGAATCAATAAGGTTTTCTTTCTGCACCAGAAAGAGAAACTCGACTTCATGACCTTACACTAATAAAATATTTGGGGCTTTATTTTAATGAAGCAGAACTACAGAATTTTCTTTTCCCATGGAGGGAAGGATCACAGCCATGAAGTGTTTTTTTTGTGGCAGCCTGTGTAGAGACAATGCCAGGACTCGCGCCTCTAGCATACTTCATGCTCTCTCATTGCCTCACCTGGTGTTCTGTCAGGCAGTCAGAGCAATAAACTCCTCTTAGCACTTGCTTGATTTCTGTCATTCTACTAGACCGTCAAGGGGGAACCTGGCAGTGTAGACATTGTTTGCTTTCCTACTCTAACTCACACTCCACAAGGCAACTCTTGCAAAGTGTTTTCAAAGTGTCATTCTTATTGTGGCCCTCCTCCATCTAAATCCTTTTAGTAT
The DNA here is from genome assembly GCA_004027025.1 of Myocastor coypus. NCBI lineage: Eukaryota > Metazoa > Chordata > Mammalia > Rodentia > Myocastoridae > Myocastor > Myocastor coypus. The sequence continues at coordinate 3,427 of PVJA010028007.1, forward strand.
CAGACTACTGTCTGAAAAGAGTGCTCAAGTATTTTGGATTATCTCATGAGACTCTTTGTGATCTGTTCTTCATGTTCCTCAGGAGGCCACCACTGTAGTTTATTGGTAAGCAAAGTCCCTCCTGACTCAACTGCCCTGTGGTACCATTCCCAATAGGCCTTGGTAATGCTGTTCCTGAATCATTTTGAAATACGGATGTCTCTCTCTGGAGACTGCAGATTGGTCTTGGAAAGCGGCAGAACTTCCTCACTTCAACTGCTTCTCTATGAAACACTACATTACTTTCACAGTTCACTTAGTAAGTAACTTTTCCTTGCCTCTGATACCTCGCCATGTTCCTGATTTCTCTTCTAAACTAGTCTTTCTTCTCCATGTACCTGACTAATTTTAGGAAAATCAATAAATTTCACCTTAGTGTTCTTTATGTTTCTTTTCAGCATGACCATTTAACAATGTTATATAGCCCAATTTCTTAATCTACTAATTTAAGTTTCTGAAAGCAAATACAGTCCTGATTAGATTTGTAACACCAGGCCCCACCTTATGATGTGCTTAAAGGCGCATACTCATTGTGTAAAAATGAGGAAGTAGATGCAGTTGAAATGAGGAACTATGCCAGCTGATTTTTAATCAGCATTTCAGTGCCATTCATGTGATCATTGCAAAATCTCTAATAAATTTAAAGCATCCTCTGATACTTTTTACCCCATAAAACTTAAATGAGTTGCAGTAGATAATGAAAATCTCTTTAAATACTGATTTACATTTGCAATCACTTTAAATTAAAACCATTGTTTTCTACATGTCAGTGGAAAGGAAGGTCCACGAGTTTTATTTTCCAAAGAGGTTTAAGAAGTTTCTGGGTGGTGTGTCTTATTAGAGGATATAAATGAATGTCCAGCCAGCCATTAAGTATGTAAAGCTTGGTCGATTCAACTGTTTAATCAGTTCATACTTACAGGGAGGTTTTTTTAATCTCATTAAAGTAGCTTATTGTGATCGTCCAATGCACCAGTTTCACAATTAGCTTTCCATATAACCACATTTTCTCCAAGTCCTCTAAATTTTCTGCTACAAAATTGGACAAACCTACTTAAATTGTTAGACATATAACAGTGCTTGAACAATTGTGTGTTTATAAAAGTTTCAGGGCATTTTTTTTTCCTTTCTCAGAGCAAATTTCACTACAATTTTCCCCTAATTAATATAGTTGATATCAGTTATAGAGATATCTGGCATTTTAATCATGCAGATACATCTTTTGCTGTCTAAAGTGAAATTAAATGCTGCCCACAGTTTTATTTCCAGTGGTTGCTAGAAAAGAAATTTAAAAAGAACTTTAATAAACAGCTTAAATATTCTGCTGGAAAGGTCACATATCTGGAGCACATGTATAGAAAAGGGAATACACAAAGTACTAGACAAAAATCAATCCCTATAATAAATTTGGAATTCAAAAGTCTTTAACTTTTAGTGCTGTTACACCTATGTTTCCCATTAAAATTTGGCAAAGATATTCAAATGGATAAGCATCAAATGTTGTGTTAAAAAATTCAGGAATCAGGACCTATATTCTTCACATGTACAATTATCAACTTGTAGGTAGATATTTGGTTATAAGACATTGTATATATATGAAGCTGTTGCTTTGAGCCTCATTCCTCTAATTCACACACACACACACACACAAAAACACTAAATGTCAATTCATTGCCATGCTCAACAGTCTACTAAATGAATGACCATCAGGCACGCTGACATTAGCACATTGTCATCAAGCTTTCTTTCAGATAACAGGCAGTTAGAGATGATGTGAATAGTTCTTTTGCTCATTTTATGGAAAAAAGTAAAAAAATATAATAACAAAATCTGAGTAGAATAATGATAATCAATATATTACACATTTTTATCTTTAAAGTACTGACTCAGAGGACAAAACATGGGGACATGTTTGTGAGGATAATCTTAGAATGGCTTAGAACCTCTATATAACACATAGGCATATAACTTAAATTTCTATACTCATAATAACCCATGCTTATAGAAACTGGAATATTGGGAACAAACTAAGATTCAAAATTTTATTTCCATATATATTCTTCAAAGAATGCTCAATCACTGTGGATTTTGTCTGCAGTACCTAGCATGCTGGTCTATTGTAGGATAATTGAGACAAACATCTGTGAACCATTCACGTAATAATACCAGAAGATGCTTTGACTGAATGAAAGTAGCAACAAATAATATACAGAAAGGAGAAAGGAGAAAACTGCATTGAATGGCTGCATGAGAAATAGAGAAGGAAAGTTGCAACTGACGTCAAAAATGTGAGTGGACTGCTGTGTAAACCAGAGAAAGACACTGAGGGAAATGGGAATATACTGTTAAGTCTCTAAGGAGACTGTCTGCCATAAGATAATGAATTTTAGTGGGTTGCTTGGTCAAAATATTTTTGTTAGCATTTGCAGAGCCACATGTTACCAAAATGGTCAAGAAATAGACAAAATTATAAATATTGAGTGGATAAATAGAGAATTCAACCGAAACAGTTATCAGATGTGTACATTTGTCAATTAAAAGTGTTACATTAATTATATATTTTTATGTGGGAATTTCTTTCACCCATTTATCTTTTGATTACATCTAAATTTCTTTATAAGGTACCTGACACATTGTTTCTTCTACTATGTGTCATTTTGATATGTATCCTTTCTGGCTTGCGTATCATACGCTCCCTCCAATGTTGTTATTTCACAAATAATCTGTCAGTCAAAATAGATGCAAACAAACACATTTACTGTAATGTTAAGAACGATTAGACATCCGTGGGGGCTAACTTCACTCAAAAATTCCTAATTTTTATTATTCTAAATGACCTGACCTCTTAATATTTTATTTAAATTTTAATGCTTTATAGAAATAAAAGAAAAAATGAAACTTCTGTAGTGCTTTTACTGATATTTTCTTAATTTTAATTTGTTTGATCTTATTTGCATAAAATACAAAGAATCTTCTATTCAGTGAGGTTTTTAAAGCAAAACTTCCATTACCATTTATTTTATAGATAAATAGTACCTGTCATTGAATGTAAAAACTTTTTTGTTGGATATCATTGTTTCGCTTTTAAAAGAAAAAAATCGTTATTTTTAAGGGTCATAGAAGTAGGAAGAGAAAAATAAAAATAGTGCCATGTAGAATGTCTCAAGCTGTTTGACAATTTTTAAAACATGTCAAGCTTAAATCTTTTCTGAGAAAATAATTGAAGACAAAAATAGCTTTTATAGCAAACTTCTTTGTTAAGTATTCTGAGGGAAATACTGGGTCACGTGGCAAAGACTCCTGTCAGTTTTGTAGATTTAGCAGTGTTCCACCCAAAACTTACGACTGTCACTGTATAAATGCCAAAGGTTCTGTTTCCTGAAATAAGTACAGAGTCCCATTTGGGTGAAGCAGAGACTCCAATTTAACTCATCTCCACCTTATCAAATATATGTGAAGAGCCACTGAAAATACATATTTACCTGGGCAAAACGATGATGAAGGTTTGCTCAGTTACATTATAGTAAAAATATTTGGGGCTCGTCTTGTTCCCAAAGATCACTTCATTTGGAATTAGAGTATAATAAGCAATCAACTTATTGGTCAGATTGGTGATTTTGTTTCCGTGACTCACACTTGAATAAACTGTGATCAATTACATGCTGTCAACATTTAGACAAACAGAAAGTAAGCCCCTTTAGAAGAGATGGCTTAGTTTAAGCAAGGGTCTAGAAAATGTACACAGTGCAGTCAACTCTTTTTTTTAAGAGCTGGCCTGGAGGGTCAGACAAAAAGGACAAATTTCCCAGAAAGGTAATAGAACAGCTGAGCAGGCTTTAACTTCTACTGACTTTTGTTGCAGAGATCCCAATATTGAGGAGTCTGAATGTTCTCTATTCCCCACCCCATTTACTTTTAAGCTAGTTCTGCTTTACCTTTTACATTTTTGACTGCTCCCCAAGGCATTTGAATGTTAGGTCCTTGCTTCAGCAAACAAATCAAAACTCATTATCCACTGTACTCAGAGAAAGAGAGAGAGACACCCTGACACAGCAATTCAAATTAAAGTAATTTATTTTGGAAGCTAAGTAGAAAGTGTAAGAGAAAAATGCCTAAAATGGGTATTTTCAATATAACAGCTACTAAGTAGAGGACAGAGACTTCAGACGTCTTTTAGTCCTACGGTTAAGGTACGAGAGCTAGTGTATTTCTTTATTGGCAACTCAGGTAAGTCATCAGTTGGAGGCTGGGAGGAAAAGGGTGGCATTTTTCAGAAAGTTCTGCCCTGATCTGTGCCAGCCCCTAGCAGTTAGAAGTACATTACAGTAGTAAGGCTTAAGGGTATCAAGAGAAGAGAGGGAGCTTCAAATGCTGCAGAAGGATTGTAAGTTACCTGGATAACTTCTACCACAGAGCTCAGTACAGCCAAGACCAGGGGGATGGAAACAATAAATAAACCTGACTGATTCAGAATTTAACACACAGGTGTGAGGAGAGGAAGCAAGAAAGGGAATAGCTCAACACTAATGTGAGACACATAGCCCACAAAAAAAACCTCTGTCTAGCTAAAGGCCCCCACTAGAAAGTTACAAGATAATAATCATGGTGGAACCATGTAGAAACTTAAATTATTGTCATATTGCAGCAAAAAATGTAAAATTCAATTTAAAAAAACATATAGGAATATATAGGCATTTCCCCTTGAGCTTTTTTTTCTTATTTTTTGCACTTACCAATTTCTGTGAATACTTTCATATTTTAGAGGAAGATTAACCAGGTTCATGTTGAGAGATCATTGTATGCCATAAGGAGTTGGAAAATTAGAACAAGTTTGTTAAGACTGATAATAGCTAGAAACCATGGAAGATATGTTAGCTCCTCTTATCCACTCAGACAGAGCCACACATTCAGCCAAATAATACCCTTCTCAAAACACATGATTTTAATTCCCAACAAGTTGAATTTTTTTTTTAATTTAATGATGATGATGATGATGAAGATGAAGGTGATGATGATTTATCTATTTGGTGCAGAGTCTCACCATGCAGCTTGGACTCTTAGTGATCCTCCTGTTTTTAGCTTCCTCAGCACTGGCATTACCAGTGTGCACCATCACCCCAGATATCTGTGCTCCAGGGTTCCAAGGCTAGCATGGCATGTGGAATCAGGGATCAAACCTGGGTTTTTGTCTCAGCCAGGTGGGAGCTTAGACCACTGAGCTATACACCCAGCCCCAGCCCTACACTAAAAAATTTCATATATATATATATATATATATATATATATATGTGTGTGTGTGTGTGTGTGTGTGTGTGTGAGCTCCACTCAGCCTGCCCTGGGGATGGGGCTGGCATAGTGTGTAGTGCCAGGGATTGAACTGCAGTCCCTGTGGTTGCCTAAGTCTCGCTGACCATATGCTAAAAATTTCTGACCTGCACAGGCATACCTACATAGAAAGCATTCAATAAATTTAATAAGGAACAACCTAAGGTTTAGATGAAAACAGTTTTTACTGGGGCCAGCCAGATACCTTGGTAGACTAAAGCACTTGCTTAGGCTGGCACAGGGACTAGGGTTCCTTCCCTCGTGTATTGTGCCAACCCCACCCCGTGGGATGCTGACATGGTGATTGAGACAGGGTGTGGTAGCCCGTGCCTGTAATGCCAGCATTTAGGAGGATGAAAACAGGGGAATCACTAGGAGTCTCATCTGTGTAGTGTGACCCTGTAGACCCTGTACTAAGTACATGAAAACAAAAAAACAAAAAAAAAACTAAACAGTTGCTAGATTTCCAGTGAACAAACGTACTAGCTTCAATTTAGTTTATAATGGTGTACTCATGAAGGGCCTTTGTTAAGTTGAAAATGATTCTGTCAATTCATTCACCTTACAGTTATCTTTAGAATCATTTTCAAACCTGTGTATAACATATATGCCAAAATAGTCTAAAACTTACTAGGTGATTTGAAAAAAAAAAATTCTCTTCACTTCAAAAAATGCTATACAGGGGCCCAGCAGGATGGCGGTCTAAAGCACCTGCTTAGAAAGCTTAGGGGGCTGCAGGGACTGCAGTTTGATCCCCGGCACCACATGCTGCACCAGCCCTGCCCTCAGGGCAGGCTGAGCCAGCCATAAAAATAAATAAATAAACAAAAAATGCTATACATCATGAAATTTAGATACCTACAAGTATAAAACTCATAAATTACATTCTACATAATGAACAGTTAGAATTAGGCCTCTGATTTAGGAAGGAGGAGATAAGTGCATACACAGGTTTCTGAATTTATGTCTGTCCCCCCCAATTATTCTTGAAACTAACTTAGAAGATTTGGTTTCTTCATCTGTAGCTTATATGTCCAGAGTGTAATACTTATAACTGCTAGACTTTTCTCTTCCTTAGGGTAGGGATTCACACTTAAAATTTGTATGAGAGACATAAACAGGACTGAAAGTCTGCTGCTTCTGAGGCAGAGCCTACAATACAGTACACCCTGGGACACTCGCCTTTACCGACTTTAACCTCAAGGCACCAAAAAAATAACCATTCTTTCTAAAAGTAAGTAGTAATTCATTTCCTATGTAGCTAAAACCATAGCTTGACCTCAATTTTAACAGCTGAAATACTTACGTCCTGTATAGGTCATATCTAGTCACGTTTAAAACGTCTTAAATTCAGTTACTATGGAACCAATGGATATCACATATAGTATCCCCAGGGTAAACTGAAAAGTGAGTCAGAAAAGGCCTTTCTCTAATAGCTTCTTTATAAAATTGTCCAAAGAACATTCTGTATGAAGTACAATTTATGGGACGATTTATATTTTTCTTTATGATAGGTAGCAGGGCTGTCGACTGAGAGCCTATATCATGAGATCCTACTGAAATTCAACAAACTACATTTCAATTACCCAAGGTTCCTTTGGTCTTGCATCTGTGTCTCAAAAATAAATTGCAATAAAACTTCACAATCACATATCCCTGAAGGTTTGGATCAACCAGATTGGCAGGTTGTCACAGAGGTGTGTATTTGGATAAAGATGAATCATGGGAATTTTGATAAGCTGCAAAAAGTTAGCACACAAAGTCAGTGTTCACTTCACTTCTAAGTGTATGTTTTAAGAATTAATCACATTATTTTTTACTTAGTGACATTTGTAGTTATGATGTTTATTATATGATTTTTGTATACATTCCCCAACACTTGGTTAAAATTTTTGAGTTAAGAATATGTGTTCGCCTTCCTTTATTGTTATAGATAAAGAAATGGAACCACAGAGAAACTTACTACATATTTTTAAAATTCATTTATATGATCAGTGATAAAATGACAAAAATCAAGATTTAAACTGTCAGGTTCCCTAGGTTTCAGTACATAGCTATATCTGTACACCACTGAAATTATGAAATTCAAATGAATGCCAAGAATCAAGTACAAATGAATTGAATCATATTTAGATTCATACATCATAAATATTTTGTTTGGCAGCCTTTCCATCTTCCAGGATAAACTTCCACTGACAGTCATTGCGCTTCCACTGTGTTTATATTGCTAATTCCATGGCAGAGGTTTTTCTAGGCATAAATCTGAGCAGAACCATATACTGGTTATAGGTAGATTTAGAATGAAATGTAAGAAGTTATGTTTCATAGTTAGCAGACTATTAAGTAAGCAAGGTTTTAAAGTAGTCACATAGATATAAACTGAAAACCAAAACCAAAACCAAAAAACACTATTATGGTCATAAATTCTGCTAATTGATAACTGCTGAGGGTTTCCACTCATATCCAAGAGAGAGACACAGACCGTCCTGCCTAAAACAATGAAAAGAAACAAAGCAATGCTCCACATTGTTGGTAGAAATTTATAAAGCACACCCACTATTGAAATTATTATGGAAATGTATTTAAAAGTAGAGAGAGAGAGCAAGAGAGAGAAATTCCATCTATCCCATCTATATTTCTTCTAAATATTTTCCCAGAGAAATTAAAAGCATTGCATTCCATCAACACATGCATATCCATGTCTAAGGCAGCACAACTAATAGAAACTAACCCTTGGAAAGTGGCCTTCCAACCCGTCGAAAGGTAATACAGACAAAGAGCATGTGATGTTTACATCCACTGGAATACTGCTCAACAAAAACCAAGATAGATTGAGTCATTCTGGGAAAAAAAAAAAGATACCCTTTGCCTCTACCACATTTGGGGAGGGGTACAGGAATGGAATTAAAGATCTCCAGTTTGGCAGGCAGGCTCTGTGTAACTGGTCCAGGATATATCTTGAGACCATAATTCCAATGGAAGTAAAATGAGACAGCAAAAGTTAAATATTGTGTGATCTGTTCTTATTAGAGAAACCACAATTCCAAAGAATTTAGAGAAAAATAGAATTCAGAGGAAAGGAAATGGGGGGATAAGACTGTGAGACAGGAAGGGTGAGTGAATATGGGGGCAGAACAGAGAGGCTGGAAGATGAGGGGACACAAAAGTGATTAGGATATGACAGCTACATGTGCCATCTCCGCAAGAGGAATTGAGTTGTTGTGTATCACTAAAACATGCTAGTAATAAAAATAAATTTAAAAAAGCAAAATAAAATTCCAAAAAAATGTTTTAGTGAAACAGTTTTGGAGACATGGGGTTAAGAAAGAACAGTCTAGAAGGAATGAGAAAGAAGATGGTGTGTTTCCCAATCCCTGCTCTGTCTTAAGAAAATACAAAGCTTATTTAATTCCTTTAGCAAAGAAAGAGAAAATTTGTTTTGTATCACTAAAGCTTCCTGGAAAGAAAAGTATTCTCAACTAAGGGAAAATATTTACATCTACAACAACCACAAGGCAGTTATATGAAGTTAAAGAAATCAGAAGAAAATATTAACGTAGAAATAAAAGTTTATAGTGGTGGAATACTGCTGACCCAAAGAGAACTATATGAATTGTGGTTATAGCCCAAGACTACATATGCATACAAAGTAATTTTGAGGTGATGGATATGGCTACTATCTTCATTTGAGGGATAGGTAGAAGAGTATATAAATATACCAAATATATAAAGTTTGAGACCCTTGATATATATGCATTTTATTGCATTCTACATTATATCTTTAACAAGAGTAAATAAAAAGCCTAGTTTGAATACATTTTGGATAATGTTGAATTTGAAAATTAATCTTCACTATGGTACATAAAAATGAAAGGAAAAGGATATTGTCTGGTTGGTAAAAGCAATATATAGAATGAAAATATGCTGACTATTGAGCTGTTGTTGCTTCTGTTTGATTTTGTTTTTAGAGAAATGTAACAAACACTCAGTTTGAATGTTGGCTAGTTGGAATCATGGAATACAAGTTAATTTGGGTTAAATGTCATCATATGATCAGTTTAATAATCTACAAAGGCATTGTCTTTTATTTCTGTGTCATTAGCAGCATGAATCCAGTGACTTGAAACCTTATAAGTGTAGAGTTGAATACTTTCTATAATTCAAGGTGAAGGCATGGCTATTTCACATTACTATTGTAACAAATTGTTGAAAATGCTTAGGTGCTTAAAACCGTAGACAAATATGGTTCTCTTCTATTTTAGAAAATTTAGAAATCTGAAATTACTTTCACCATATTAAAGTCAGGTGTCGCTGTGGATGTTCCTTGTGAGTGCTCCCAGGGCAGAAGCTGTTTCCCTTGCCCGTTTTCAGCTTTCTACCACTCCCTTGGTGCTTGCTGGCTCAGCCTCTGCCTTCAAGTTGCCTCTGTCTGTCCCTGCTGCCATCTTCCCACGGCTTGCTACTTCCGTGGCCTCTCTGCCCTCTCTTGATGGGACCTTGGTGACCATATCTAATTCATGGCCCCCACTCTGAACATGATCTCCTCTCTCAAAATCTAGCACACACAGTCACAAAGTATCCTTGCAGCATGAGAACATAAGCACAGATTTTGGGGATGAGGCCTTGGAAGAGACCTCCAGGCCGTCAGACTATCAGCTGTGTCCTCAGCTCCAGAGCTTGGTGGCGTGAGGTCAAGTGATGAGTAGGCCTGTACTGTCACTAGTGGCTGAGGTCTTTTTCTGCACTGAGTCAGGTGGGTGGCAGAACCAAGGTCCCCTTTATCCCTGGCTGCTGACTCAGGGAGTCATTGCTGGGGTGGTCTGAGGAGCCAGTGATAACACTTACAGCACAGCTGCTCAGAATTTTAAACCAAAAGTCTCTTTACATGTTCACATGAAAAGATTATGTAGATAATCAATATACCAATATATATCAATATGTATAAGATAGTACAGATAATTGCAACACTAATTTCCACTTGTTAATTGAAAGGCACAATCAGTGTTTGACCAATTATACATGCCCGTATCTGGTCATCAGAGCAACTACTTTCAATATAACAATATGCAATATAATAACCATTGGTAATTTCCTATCATCTTGCTTTGAAATTCTGTGTCATTTTTTTAAATTTTATAATCCTTAAAATAAAAAAGAAAGATTAAAAAATGTCTTTTGTTTCCAAGATGGTGTCGTGCACAAATGCAGTTCCATGGTACTTTACTCAGATCAAGCATTCAAACCTGTTAGAATAGATTTATTATGTTTTGAGAGAAAACAGAAACGATTGGTAAGATATTTTTGACACTTAAAACTATTTTATTCTTGTCTAAATACAACATCTACCATGTGATAATCAACGTGTCTCCCAGGTATCCTAAAAGCTAACACAAACCAGCAGCGTGTTGGAAGTAGACAAAAAGAAAAGCCACGTGGATGGTACTCGGTGCTCTGCTTTGCCATTTTCAAATAAAAGGAAAACACAAAACGCTCTAGTCCGCAGGTGTTCAACATAAATCAGATACGGAGTTACAACATATGTTTCTGCTCTCTCTGGAATTTATGCTTATCCAACACATTTGTCACAAAATGCACCTTATTGAATTTTCTGATACTTTGAGAAGAACGGAATAGAATATAACAATATAAGGATGATTCGGGGCTTTGTTGTTCGTTTGTAAACAGCATAATGAGCCACATCTTCATGATTATTTTGAAATCAAAAAGCAATATTGTCAAGAGAAAGGCCTTAAATGTGATTCAAAACATCAATTTGTGTAAAATGAAAACTGAGAATAAAAATGCCAAAAATGTATCTATCTCTAGCCTCTTAAAATTATAAATCTGTTCTACAATATTTTATTATTGATTGCCTTTACTAGAGTTTATTTAAAGTTAGATAGAATGAGAATTTTTTTTTCTACATTTACTTTTTTTGAGACAGTCTTACTATGTAGGGCAGGCTAGTCCTGAACTTGCTTAGAGAGTCCAAGCTGACCTCAAACTCATAGAAACCCTCTTGCCTCAACCTCCTAAATGCTTGGATTATAGGTATGTGCCACCATGCCTGGCTTAGAGTTTGATTCTATATGATATTTTTCTCTTTGTTGCAATAATACTTAAACTGCAATGATCTTACATAACACCGATTGAATGTTCCACTACTGAATTCTATGAATATTTTCATATCCAAAATATTAACATAAAATATTATCTTCAAGCAAGTTATGAACAACTAAAAATTATTTTGTATTTCTTTGCCTGATCAATGTCCTTATCTGTGCTTTAAATATTACCCACAATCATTCAAAACAGTTCTCCAGATAACTTCAGTATCTGAGTAACCATTTCTTGTGACTTTGAACATTTTGTAAACTATAGTTGACTTTTCTTTGTTATAGGTACAGCAATATGAAACTGAATCCAATAATAAAAAATGCACTTACATGCATGCTATGTTTTGCTCTGTAGACACTCACTATGATTATAATTGAATTCTGTATATGTATAACAGAATTACAAATGACACCAGCACCATTGTATATTAGAAACTTAGTGGCCTAAGGTTGAACATTTGGTGGTTTTCATCTAATGAGGATGATATAGCCTACTTTCAGGAGTAGAGATTATTTTCCATAGGATGTTGGTATTTCATGAACTATTAGGAGAAATGAAGCAGTTGTAATATAAATATCTTCTGAAAGTAACAGAATCATTACCTACAATACGCGTTAACTGGACTAACATACAGGCTGTGGTAAATTACTGTAAGCGCAAATTGGAACTTGCCAAGAGATATGTGTTACTGACATAAATTAACCCTTCTGTTCCCTAATATTATTTTAAAGATGGAAAATAGCACGATGTTTAATTAAACAAGACAGTACCCGGCTAAATTAACCTTAATACAGTGTAATGTACATGGCCATCAATGCCTTCAAAATCCTCATTCCTTCACATATATTTACCCCGTACCCTCAGCACTCTGTAAGTACTCCATACCCCTATGCTAAGACCAGTGGTTGAGCTTTAATTTCACATAGCTGAACACATGTAATATTGCATATAAGGCAATATATTCAGAGATTTTAAAAGTTTTAAAAATGACTTATTAACTAAAGATTAATTTCTAGAGGAACAGCTGGTCAGAACATGTCACTATAGCATGTCCAAGTTCAGTAAAAGAAACATTTAAGTTGTTCTTTTCACTTAGGCAGTTAAATAAGTAATCAAGATATATTTCTTTGAAAACTTACTTTTCTCATGGCATGCATTTTCATGTTTGTATAATGGTGTTATTTTACATTTTTCTTCTTAGAAGAACAATCATGTTTATACCAACATGGTTTATACATAAAACAATTCACTACATTTATCAATTTAATTCTTCAACATGAAAATACCATTCTGTATTGCCACAAAGTATTTTCACATGTCATTCATAAGGATTTAAAAATTTTAAGAAAGATTTTCAAGAAAGTAACAATTTTTTTTTTTAAAAAAGAAAGTAACAATTTAAGCAACTCCATATTTCTTCTTAGCAAAAGCAGTAATTTAACTTTTGAAAATAGAGCAGGTTCTTTGAGTTCTCACAACGCCCTGAAAATAGCTGACTCTTAAAAATCTGGTGTAAGTATTGGCCAAAAGGACCCATGTAATAGAATATGTTTAGCTCAAGCGTTGTTAAGAAGAAATAACTGTGTTGTAGATATGTTTTCTACATATCTTGAACTAATGGTATAAAAACACACCGCAGGAAAAGCATAGGCAGTATTTTCACTGTTGTGCTCTGTCAGGATGTCCCCCCAAGTGTCATGTGGTCACAAGGGGTAAGCTTTTTCGCAGGTAGCTGAACTTAGACTGTGACTAATTTATGGTTCAGTGCTGGGATTAAGGGTGCTGGGGCTAAGGCTGGCTCACTGCTGGATCACTCCATGGATTTCACTGGCACCGCCTTGTTCCCAGCAGACTGAACAAGGTAAAGAGGGCAGACAGAGGCTTGTTTGGCCCATTTTGCCCTGGCTCCTTTTGTGGTCTCCCACACTCCAGCCATCAAGAGCTGCTGCCCTCTGCCATGTGCCCTCTTGTCTTGCTGCCTGCTGATGATGCACTGAAACTTCCATAATCTGAGAGCTACATAAACCTTCCCCTCTTTATCTTCAAGCCCTGGATATTTTGTCCCACTAACAAGAGAAAATATAATATCCATTTAATGTAAAGGGTCATGAAGTACACATAGGAAATGATTTTCTAGAATGCTTTGCATGGGGGGATGTGTTCTCTTCCTTCTGTTCATTAGGAAGTAGGTATACGCCTCTCAGTTTCTTAAAATGTAAAATTTAGAGAGAACTTTCCATTCTAATGAAAGTGGTGTAAAATCATATAAATAAAAATAAAGCTATATGGATAAAAATAAATATATGTGTGTTAGGGAGATAGTTTAGAGCCCTAAGTGCCTGTCTGGCAAGTACAACCTTCCAAATTTGCAGTGGTACCGCAAAAATAAATAAATAAAGAAAGAAAGAAAGAAAGTCTATGCATGTTATGCAAATTTAAAGAATGTAGCAGTTAGGGTAAGCTAGATAATTCAGTTGACTAAAGGGACCAGGGTTCGATCCCCCCACATGCCATATCGGCTCTACCCTGAGGGGTGCACTGAGAGGACAATTGAGACTGGTGTGCTTCTGTAATCCCAGTGCTTGAGAGGCTGAAAACAGGAGGATCACTATAAGTCTGAAATGTGTAGTGAGATGCTATACATCCTGTACTAAGTGCATAAAATAAACAAACAAACAAATAAGCAAAATTCTCTTTGAAAAAAAGTAACAATTACATGTTTCATATATGTATATATGATATAAAGTAACAAAAATTGTATTATATAATCATAACTTCATACATATTAGTTGATGTATATAATCATATTACAGAATTATTACTTCATATATATTGGTTGATGTACATAAAATTATATTACATAATTATAACTTCATACACATTAGTTGATGTATATAGAATTGTAACTTCATACAAATTGATTTATATATATGATTAACATAACAATTACCACATTTCTATTTGTTCAATGTGTATTACAAACTCAAACTACAAATAAGATCCTTAAGAGGACAAAATCTTATACAAATATTAAACATATCAGTAAATAAATACAGATTGATAAGTTCTACCTTATAATGATAAAAGCAATAAAGGAAAATAAATATCCTTTTAATAAAGAAATTTAATAAAGTCATCACAGAGGCAGTGGCACTTCTTTGATATGTAGCTGACAATCTTTGAATAAAGGGCAGAATGATACTGGGGTTATAATGATTCATGACCTCATTCGTTAGACTATATAATTTATACTTTGTGAATCTTTCTTATTCTTATTTTCTAATTTTATGAAGTGTCAGGTTTTGTTTTACTCTGAAACTTATGCATAATTTGATGGGTTCTTTATTTTACACGATTCATAACTACTCACCCTTCATCCCTCCTAATTGTTTACAAATATTTTGGGAGACCAATCCTAAACAACTTCACTGAATGGTTAAGTAACTGCAACCATGAGAGTTAGAGTTTTGCACCTAAAACATGTATGTGTTAGTATACATTTAAATCTAAGTGATGAAAGGATAAATATGAGCCAGTTAATGGGGTATTAACAGAGCACGAACTGTAAAATTTGATGACTCAGTAGATACAGGAGCTGGGGAAAAGAAACAAACAGAAAAAATTTAACAGTGCTTTCAGTACAGGGACCCCATAGAAAATGGACATATTAACCACACTAGAAAACATTGAAAGAGTCATTTTCAAAGGGAAAAATGGAAAAAAAAACAAAACAAAACAAAACAAAAAAAACTACAAAATTCCTTTTGGATCCATTACATTAAGCATTTTCATGAAAGAGTAAATTGACTTAATAAAAGTCTACTAGAATTAATATATATAAAGGAAAAAGAACACTTATATAAACTTGTTTTTGTTTTTAGCCTCTGTGATGGCTTTTCCTGATCATCCACTTCATGAGCTTGAAAGGTGGCTAGGACAATCGTGACCACATCCAACTTCAGGCACCACCATCCGGGTGCTCTCTGATACCCAGAGGCTGTAAATTGAGGGCTTTCCTCTGCCACACCTCTCTGCCATGATGGTGCTGCTTGATCCAGGGGATTGCGATTGTGAATAAGCATCTCAAAAGTGGTGAGGCAAAACACGTCTCTCTCTCTTTTATTTTATTTTATCTTTTAGAATTGTGAGACTCTAGTCTTTGTCCTGATATTTAAAAGCTGAGTAAATTCTGTTAACCCTTTGTGGTTGCCAGGGTCTTTATTAAATGATGTGTAAAAAAAATTAAAGGCATCGTGTTATTGTTCAGTATTTTTATAATTTAACGGAGGATGTAAAACTTCTTCATAAAAAAGAAATACCTTTAAAGTAGCTAGGTAAATCAGTATTTTTAACAGAGCATTACTATGATAATTTTGAAAAATATCTAGTACCTAATTTGTAGCTTTAAATATTTTTAGTCTCAATTTTATGATTTATGAAATAGATACTCTTGATACTTGTTTTGAGGATTAAATAGCGAAATATTTACAAAGCCATTTAGCATAGTGTTTCATATGTGGTATGTCACTTCCTTCCTACTCTTCACATCTCTGTGTACCCAAATCTAAAGATGCATGATGAGTGTGACATTTTTTAAGCATGCTTTTAAGATGTACTCAAAAACATCAATTACAAGAAAGTACACTTTCTCATTAGCTAGCTGTGATCCACAAACATTTAGGCATTTATAAATTTTGTATCTGACTATACAAATTATAGTCAACTAAAATGATACCTAAGTACTAGCTAGGAGCTATCCTGTTTCTCATGAAATGAATTTAGAGGCACACTTAAATTTTGGCAACATTACTATGAAAATAAAAGGCAATTTGCAGAACCCAAGTGCTGTGCTTCCTGATGAGGTGTAGGTCACCTTACTAAATCTAAATATAGTCTTAGTATATTTGCTGGAGATGTAACAAAAATGTTTTCTCTGATACATTCCACTGATGGAACATCTTATGAATTTTTCATCTCTGCTTGGTTGTAGTATTGACACTTCCTTGGTAGAAGAATATCTTATTTGTCTGCAGATAATTTATCACAGTTGGATTGGTTTACCTCTTCCACAGGTTGTTCTGGCAGGTCCAAACATGCCCTGGCCTGCTCTGCATTTGGCTGGAGTCTCAGTTGGATATGTTGTCGATAATGAATGAGAGGCAGCCAGAGCCTGTGAATCTTTTTTTGGGAAAAATTCCAAGTAGTTTTTGGCACACGTTTTCTTATTCAAGGGTGTTAGGTTTGCAAAGCTAGGGAGCTGAGATAGAATTATGAGAAGTGAAGTGGGTATGTACATGGGCAGCAGGGGAAGCCCGTGCCTTTCAGCTGAAGGACAAGCAGTAAGCATTGGAGAGACTTCAGAGCACTGACTCTTTTCAGAAATGATTGGAAATATATTTTAACAAAATTCTTCTAAGCATTTGGAAAAGAAATACTTTTGTCTTAAACATTGATAAAGTAGAAAAAAATAGCTATATATTAGATGATGTTCTTCTATTTTAAAGTTAATTTTTATATAGTTTAAAACCTTCACTTTTGAATATGTTACTGAATTTCCTCTATAACTCAAAAGAAATGTGTTTAACATCATTTTGTTAACTTTTTTCCTTCTTTCTGTCTAGACGAAAGCAAATTAGAAAAGCTTACAGATGCAAATGAACTGTGATTCAAATCTTAGCTGCATAGTCACGCATTATGTAGTTTGAGTCCAAGACAGAGAAGATATCTGTCACTTCAAATTGGGGTAGTACCTAACATGTAGAGGGCCTGGATGACAAAGATAATGTAAACGGAGCATTGAGGTCAGTTTCAGAGGTTCTGATGGTAAAGATGTTGTGTTTGTGGTGTGTGCATGTGTATGTGTGTGTGTGTGTGTGTGTGTGTGTGTGTGTGTGTTAGAGACAAACAGTTAAAAGTAGCTGTTTAAAGTAGATATATATACATACATATACATATACATATATATATATATATATATATTTTTTTTTTTTTTTTTTTTTTCTCAGTACCAGAGATTGAACTCAGAACCTTGTGCTTGCCAGGCAAGCACTTATTCCACTGAGCTATTTCCCAGGCCCCTAAAGTGGAATGATATTTTCATGCATTTAAAAAGACATCTCAAGCCGGGCGTGGTGGCGCACGCCTGTAATATCAGCACTCGGGAGGCTGAGGCAGGACGATCAGTGCAAGTTCGAGACCAGCCTGGGCTACAAAAGTGAGCTCAAGGCCAGCCTGAACTGCATAGTGAGACCCTGTCTCAAAAAGACAAAAAAATAAAAATAAAAATAAAAAATAAAAAAATAAAAAGACATCTCAAAACAGAAGCACTGTGAGAACTTCTTTTTTTTCTGAAATTTAAAGAAAATAGTTGATGGGAGCGATAGTTGAAATAATTTATGGAAGGAGAATTTAAATTTATTAGCAGTAAAATAAGCTAAAACTCTCTATATATAGATTATGTAAGAGAGTACATTGGGCAACCAGAACATTATCTCCAGTTTACGTTTCACACCCACCCAAGGAAAGAGGCAGCTATGATTTCAGAAAGAGTGTCGGCTCCCTAACTGCCTGCACTTGTCACTAATGTAGTCACTACTCATAAGTATGTTATGAAAAAAGTGGGGAGAAGTGTTACTTTGGGGTGGTTTTAATAATCCTTATTTTGAAATTTCACTTCATATTTTAGAGAATAGAATATCTAGCAGAGAAGTTCTATATCAGGATGTAGCTTTTAAGTTTTGATGTCAAAATCTTTTAAATTCCTGTGCAATGCATATTCATCAGTTTAGAAGTGTCCAATGTGTATTGGTATTTGTTGCTTTACTCCCAAGAAAACAGAAATTGACTTTAACATAATAGAGAAATATTTAAATTCTCAACATAAAACAAACCATATCTCTTGCATTAAAAAAAAAAAAACTCTACATAAAGAAGAGGAAGATAGCCATCCTTCCTGTCTCAGATAATATATCCATATATATCCAAATATATATGAATTAGATATGTATATATATAATTTTATTGAAAAAATAGAATCTGTCATTTTTCTGAAAGAAAAAATAAAAGCATATAGAAATGACAGTGAACACCCAGCTGGTAAGCAGCTGAATGATCACGGATTACAATATACTTATACTTAATTCTAAAATGTGGGCTCTTTCCTCTGTTTCATTTTACATTGTTATGATGCCCCAAAATAAATAAAGTATGGCATGCTAATATGCAGAGTGAAGAATCAGAATTGGTTTTGATATACACAAGGATTCCCTTAGATATTTTGTGGTGAATGATGTTTGTCATTTACAAGTATAGATGATCAAAATAAAAATACTCTTAAAAGAATAATATTTACTCTTGATTGTAAACCCAAATTGATGCGAAAAATTATTCTTATAAATCCATACAAAGAATGCAACTGTAAAATCCTCATGTGATATGTAATCTCAATAGTTTTAAATAAACATTTCTATAAATAATTTATTTCTGTGTTATGGTTTATGTCTAGTGTCTAGTTGTCCCCCCCAAAGCCTCATGCAGTCATTGGGCAGAGATTTCTAGAGTTTGAGACTTGATCCATGATCCCTGGGACTATGGGTTTCAGTACTGATGGGATTATGGGTCAAAGTACTTCTGGGATTATGGGTGTAGCCTAGGGCAGAGGCTAAGGCGGAGAGCCTGAATGTAATATAAAGAGAGACAGAGAGACAGACTCAAGCTGCTGCTGCTGCTCTGCTGCCCTGATTGATTGGCTGCCTCTGTCACCATTTTGCTGCTGTTCTGCCGCCATGAACTGGATGCTCTCTTCCCTGTTCCACTCAGCCTTGGGCCAGTCAAATATGGACTGAAACCTCTACAAACTGTGAGCTAAATAAGCCTTTCCTTCCTTCATTTTGAGTGTCGGGTATTTGTCCCAGCAATGAGCAAAAAGTAACTAAGACATTCTGTTTTCCAAGTTTTCAGAGCTTACATGAAAGCTAAATGTATTGTACATTTATTTCATAATGAAAAAGTAATATATCTTGGACCATTTGGCAACAGGAGATGTTTTACAGCATTGAGTTGGCAAACTTAGAACATGTACAACCCAACAGAGCGAATGCTGCTACTACTTAGTAAGTGAAAATGCATTGAAAACTTTTGCTGTAGTACTTCAAAGCATTTTGGGTAAGGGTTAAGTGAATTATCCATTGCTAATGAAAATGCACTTAATTTGACTAAGTACTTTATGATTTAGTTACTGAACCCATAATAAAAGTTACTTTTCACAATGATACGGTAGCCAAAATGAAAAGCAAAACACAAAAAAAGGCAGAACAACCCAGCCAAAGTCTGTCCTTATGACGTCGATCTTTGTCTCTCTCTATTCAATAGTTTCTAGCCTAAATATTCTGTTTTCTTTTAGTAGATAACAAATGTGGATTTGAGCACAAAGTAACTTTGAAACTTTTTCAAACTTTGATAATGTCATCATACGGTTTTACAAATGCTGTACATTTTTTAATGCTTTCTATTTCTGTGTACAAGGATTTGTTTTTCTGAAGTTTTGACCACAATTAAAATGGAATGTTTCTAATAATCTTAAAGTATAATGACAGATGAGTTTAACATTAGGATTTGTTTTGAACAGTATCAATAAAAATACTACATTTCTCAAATACTGTTAATATATAAATGTGTTCTCTTTTTAAAATAGCTTTTAAATTTCACTGGCATATGTTAATGATTTATGCAGCTTGTAGTCATCTTTGGGAATGGTTATGTTTACATCTATAGCTTCTGCTTTCTAATCTCCTTTCCTTTCCCTTCCCTTCCTTCCTCCTCCTCTATTTCCCTTTTCTTGTCCACACCCATTGGTAGAATTTGTCTTAGCTCATGTTATGACACAAAGTGTTTATATTAATTGGTCACATGAGGTCCCTACATGTGACATATCCCTAGTTCTCCTTTGCCTCTTAACCCTAGCCCTACTTTTCAAAATAATTCAAGATGTATACTATGAACCAAACTATGCTCACATACTGAATTGCTTATCCTCAGTGTGACCAATATGATTCCATTTGGAGGTAGGGTCATTTAATAAACAAAATTAAGTGGGACATAATGACAGGGCTCTAATCTAATAGTCTGTGTCCTTTTGGAAGAGAACTAGATACCAGATCTCCCTCTCTGCCTCCTATGTCTGCTTTCTCCCTCATTTCTGAAATTGCGCAAAGGCTCGAGAACAGGAACCCTGACTATGTGAGGACCTTGAGTATGGACGTCCTACCTTGGGACTGTGAGAAGATAAGTGTGTATTGTGTAATCCGCTCACTGGACTCTGCTATGTTTTTGTAACCACAAAACACAGACATAATTAATCACAGAATAGCTAAGGATTACCCTTTTATGTTACTTTCATCTGAATCATATTTTATTTATTTATTTTTTTTAATTTTTTTGCGGGACCAGCGTTCAAACTCATGACCTTGCACTTGCCAGGCAGGCATTTGTACCGTGGCGCTATCTCCCCAGCCCCTCATATTTTATTTCTATTGGGAGCTAGAAAAAGAAATTCAATGTTCCTTTCCAGACATCTGTTATGTTTAAAAATAATAATGGTAAACCAATAATAAGTGAAATCTCTGACTTGCTGATCACCTTTGCTTTTTTCCTCAAAAGTGAGAATATTTTTGGAAAATGTGATATCATAGTTGTAATATAAACCGGTTTATTTAATAGAGACTGGAACCTAGTAGATATGTAAATCTAATAGCAGTCCTCAAAATTATAGGAAGTCTGGTCTACAAACAGAAATATTATTATTACTATGACAGTATTATATGCCTACAGTTTCATGAAATGTTATTTTATAATGTCATCTCACAACATGGGCACAAAATATTTCACTGAAATATCCTATTGAGAACTCACAGTGTGTATTTATTATCTTCCTTTGAAGAAAATTACTATAATTACAATTTTGTTTTAGTTGTCTGATTATTTGGCCACTGTTTGTATATTTCAGTAAATTGTAAAATACAAGTTTGTTTTGATTGTTCATGATATAGAGTGCCAGATAGTTATTGAAATTTTTAAATTTAAATTGAATACAATATTTTTAATAGATGACTGAAATTCTTCACTTATTTTATTTTTGACATCAGAATCAATATTATATACTCTAATCATGTCCCCTGAAATTTTGGAATAATTTTAACTCTCAAACAGTAGTTTGATGCTATTGGAATTAGGTCAACCTTCAAAGTGGCGAAGAATACATTTCCCATAGATGACAATTTGATTGAGTACTGAGAAATGCTTTATTATCGTGGAAGACATCCAGTCTTACTTTCCTTCCAGAAGCAGAGACTCACACCCTGAGCATGCATGGAGGTGACACTCTAGCTTGTCAAGTTCAGGACAAATGATATCAAAGCTAAGTGTATGGCTATTTAGATACTAATCTCTGAATGTTTTTATTACCCAACCTTTACTTGCATATATCATCTATAAGGTTTCTGATAATCCCTGTTTGCTTAATCAGAATATATACTGTCATACATCTGGTAGGACACTGTATATGCTATCAGAGAGAAGAAGTTTCGACAGCTGATCATCAGTAAGACCTCTTTGTACAGATCTTTGGAAAAGGAGAAGGAAAAAGTCAAGTAGAATGTCACAGAATTTCTGATTAAATTAAAACAAAAAACAAAAAACAAACAAACAAACAAAAAAACACTTTTCCAGTAATAGGAAAACAGCGTGTGAACTCTCAAGAGATTTATTCATTTCTACATTGGTCTCAAAAAACACATTTCTAATTATGTCTTGTAGATTGATGATAAGATGTAGCATAGTGAGTACAATTTGGCAAGCGAAGAAAACAGTGAGATTTACTGTCTAAGAAAACAAATTATTCACACACTTGCAAATATAAATGAAGTTAAAATCATGATCACAGATGACAGAGGCAACAAAAGGGCAAAACAGTCATTAAATGAATGAATTGTCATTGTAGGTAAAAGAGACAGAAAGGTTAGTACAGCCAAGGCAGAGAACAACCCTGCAGAAACTGACTGCAGTCAGTTAATATTTAATAATTAACAGTCTTGTTAATATTAACTAAAGTGTAGTAAAATAGAATAAGCTATTACAATTCATGGTTTGTGCCTTTACACTTTACATGT
Source organism: Myocastor coypus (assembly GCA_004027025.1). NCBI lineage: Eukaryota > Metazoa > Chordata > Mammalia > Rodentia > Myocastoridae > Myocastor > Myocastor coypus. The sequence continues at coordinate 26,073 of PVJA010028007.1, forward strand.
GACAGTTAGAAATATCAAATTTATATTTTGTGGAGATCATTCAAGTAGCATTAAAGAGAACAGAGATAATATTATAAAAAGGTTATATTGAAACAAGAAATTAGTTATTAAGTTCTAAAATTTAAACAGATCAGGGTCTTCTGAACAATGGGGTTTTTAATTTTATCATTATCATTGTCATTATTATTATTGTTGTTGTTATTATTATTCATTTAGAACAGGGGTTACAGGGTCTCATCATGCAGATCAGACTCCTAGTGATTCTGTTTTCAGTCTGCCAAAGCACTGGGATTATAGGTGTGCAGCACCACACCCAATCTCAATCACCATCTCAGCATGCCCCTAGGGCCGGGCCAGCATGGCAAACTGGGAATCAAATCATACCACTGCTGTGTTTTGCTGAAGCAAGCACTTTAGTCCACTGAGATATCAGGCTGGCCAGGAACAATGAGCTTTTTTATGTAAATTTAGAAGGACAGATACTTGTTAACTGTTAAGAAACTTCTTTATATTGTTTTTCTTAAGATGGCTTGGTTAAATGGAAGGCAGCATTAAATGCCAGAAATAACTCCATAAATATAGTGGTTATGTAGCTATTTTATTCAATATTCATGATTTAGGTATGAGAAAACTAATCTATCATAAGTGACTACTTCTCCTGGGGAAAATGAATGTGAAAAGAGTATATTGATTTCAAGATAATGAACAATGTTCTCTTGCTCAAATGCCGAAAAGACATTTTTTTTTAAAATTTTTGTGGGTTTTGTGTTTAACTTCTACATTGATTGAAAAACATTTAAGAAGTAAAATATCTGGAAAATAATAGTATAATTAAAGAATGCACATAGCTGTTGGATAGTCTGTCTTCTAAAACTGGATAAATAATTTGGGGGGATTAAATTTTATTTTTTTTTTTAATTTTTTAAATTTTTTTTATTTTTGCCTTTTTGAGACAGGGTCTCGCTATGGAGTTGAGGCTGGCCTTGAGCTCACTTTTGTAGCCCAGGCTGGTCTGGAACTCACACCGATCCTCCTGCTTCAGCCTCCTGAGTGCTGGGATTACAGGCGTGAGCCACCACGCCCGGCTTAAATTTTATTTTAAAGAAAATCAAATTCCATGTTAAAACTATGCAAATGTCATAAAAAGTGAACATACTTTAGCATAATCCCTAAAATCAGCATTCTAGACCCTGGAGAATCAAAGATAAAGCCTTTGCTTTACTTTTTATATTTACTGAAGAAAATATTTGCTATGAGATTAAAAAGTAAAAAAAAAAAAATCGTGTCAAACAAAATATACTTTCACTATCACAATATAAACTAATTGATGTTGTAATGCTAGCAGAATAATCCAAATTTACCTCCTTGTTTATGTAGAATACATTACAAAGCAAATATTATCAACAGTCCTGATAAAAATATCACCACTAAATTAACTTAAATTTCCAATTTTCTTCGGTTTTTTAGTAACTTAGAAGAGATCTCCGACCTGTGCCAAGATGTTTTTTTGTCCGAGTTGTTCTGTGTGTGACTACAACACCCTCCTTCAGCTCATACAGACTGACATTCCCTCATACACCTTCTACTTGACCTCCAAGTGGTGCATGTGAAGTGAACAGGAAACTAAAAAATCTTACTCTATAATTCCAAAAGTGAAGAACAGCCAGGCGTGGTGGCTCACGCCTGTAGTCCCAGCACTCTGGGAGGCTGAGGCAGGAGGATTGGTGCGAGTTCAAGACCAGCCTGGGCTACAAAAGTGAGCTCAAGGCCAGCCTCAACTGCATAGTGAGACCCTGTCTCAAAAAGACAAAAAAAAAAAAAAAAAAAAAAAAAAAAAAAAAAAAAAAAAAAAAAAAAAAAAAAAAAAAAAAAAAAAAAAAAAAAAAAAAAAAAAAAAAAAAAAAAAAAAAAAAAAAAAA